>JAJPUD010003227.1:224766-247966 GCA_023553655.1 Myrmecobius fasciatus
ATATTTGAGTCAATTCTTGATATATTTTAGAAATGAGGCCTTTATCAGAACCTTTGGATGTAAAAATATTTTCCCAGTTTACTGCTACCCTTCTAATCTTGTCTGCATTCATTTTGTTTGTACAAAAACTTTTCAACTTGATATAGTCAAACTTATCTATTTTGTGATTAATGATGACCTCTAGTTCTTCTTTGGTCACAAATTCCTTCCCCCTCCACAGGTCTGAGAGGTAAACCATCCTACATTGTTCTAATTTGTTTATAATATCATTCTTTATGCCTAGATCATGAATCCATTTTGACCTTATCTTGGTATATGGTGTTAGGTGTGGGTCAATGCCTAATTTCTTCCAGACTAGTTTCCAATTATCCCAGCAGTTTTTGTCAAATAGTGAGTTTTTATCCCAAAAACTGGGGTCTTTGGGTTTATCAAACACTAGATTACAATTGTCATTGAGTATTTTGTCCTGTGAACCTAACCTATTCCACTGATCCACTACTCTATTTCTTATCCAGTACCAAATGGTTTTGGTGACCACTGCTTTATAATATAGTTTTAGATCTGGTGCAGCTAGGCCACCCTCATTTGCATTTTTTTCATTAATTCCCTTGAAATTCTTGACCTTTTGTCTTTCCAGATGAATTTCGTTGTTATTTTTTCTAGTTCAGTTAAATAAACTTTTGGGAGTTTGATTGGTATAGCACTAAATAGATAGATTAGTTTAGGTAGTATTGCCATCTTTATTATATTCGCTCGACCTATCCAAGAGCACTTGATGTTTTTCCAATTGTTTAGATCTGACTTTATTTGTGTGGAAAGTGTTTTGTAGTTTTGCTCATATAGATCCTGACTTTCCCTTGGCAGATATATTCCCAAATATTTTATACTATCGATAGTTATTTTGAATGGAATTTCTCTTTGTATCTCTTGCTGTTGCATTTTGTTGGTGATGTATAAAAATGCTGATGATTTATGTGGATTTATTTTGTATCCTGCAACTTTGCTAAAGTTGTGGATTAATTCTAATAGTTTTTTAGTTGATTCTCTAGGGTTCTCTAAGTAGACCATCATATCATCTGCAAAGAGTGATAATTTGGTTTCCTCATGACCTACTCTAATTCCTTTAATCTCTTTTTCTTGTCTTATTGCCAAGGCTAGCATTTCTAATACAATATTGAACATTATACTTTTTAGTATAGTATACTTTATAGTATACTTTTTTTTCTAATTACAAAGAAGTCCAAACAATCCAGTTCCTACTCATTTAGAAATTTGAATACAGGATTCAAATGGATGATAATAAGATCTCTTCAGTGTGGGTCCTTTCTCCATCAGTGCAGAACCCAATCCAATTTCCTGGATTTTTGTTTGCCTTTCCATCTACCCCTGAGAATCCACTTCATGGTCTAGAAGTCGGCCTTTCAGCATTCTGTCAATAATGAAGTGTTCCTTAGCTGGGATAGGTGAACACAAATCAGAGTTTTCTGATTCTCTCACAAAGTCATTTTTCTTCCTTAATGTTGGTCCCAATTACTTATAACTAACTAGATAAGTCTTAAAGAATGACCTCAGAGACATAAAGTGACTAGTCCATGGTCACATAGCTAGTAAGTGTTAGAGCTGGGATTTTAATCCAATTTTCCCATCTCAATCAGCCAATCAATACGCCAACATTTATTAAGGGCCGATTATGAGCTAGACACTAACAATGTTAAAAAAAAATGAAAGTTTTTGCTGTTAAGGAGCTTGGGAAACAGCATAGCCACTTATATATAAGTACATAATAGATTCTAAAAGACATAAGGCAATTTTTTCGGTGACCCAGCAGCAGCTAGGATGGGGCCTGGAGATACCAGATAAAATCTCACCTTCTATGAAAAGAGTTCTTGATCCACCTGAACACTGATGTCTTTCCACTGCAGATTATTTCCTGTTTATTGTCTATAGCTTATTAATATATAGTATAAATGTCTCCTTCATTAGATTGTGAGCTCCTTGAGAGCACATATTATCTTTTACTTTTCTTTGTAGTGTTTAGCACATAGTAGGCACTTAAGAAATTTTTGTTTACTGATTTACATGGTGAAGGTGATGCTTGAGCTGAGATTTGAAGGGCTTTAAATCACAGGGATAAGAAGGGAGAGCATTCCATTCACAAGGAATGGTCTGTGCAAAGACAAAATACCTGAAGACAGCATGGCCAGGACTTTATCTACCATACCTTATTCTCCCTTCAGCTTGAGATACAATACAAAACACATTTATTAAGCACCTACTATATGCAGTAGATTGTACTCTGGACATAAAATTAGTAGAGAGGGAAGAATGTGGTCCAAAGGTCATTTTTGTCATCTAAATTTTATCATATAAAAAATAATAGAAAGTAACATTTGTATGGTGTTTTAAAATACATAGAGTAGTTTAAAATATCTAATTTGATCCTTGCAACAACCTGGGGAGATAGGAGCCTGCCCACAAAGACGCATTTTACAGATGGGAAAACAGAAACAAGCAGGGGGGAAGTGATTTGCCAAGGAACACACATCATAGCGCTCGTAAGAATCTGAGTGAAGAAATCAGGTCTTTCTACCTCCAGACCCAGGGATCTGTTGGCTGTACCTGTTAGTTGCTCAATTCAAGGGATGTATAGGAGGAGGGAAGTACTATGATATACTGGTAAAGGGCTGCCTTCTGAGTAAGGAAGATTCTCTTTGAAGTGTACTTTCAGCATGATGTTGGCCAAGTCGTTTAGCCTCTGTGTTTCTCAGACAACTCTCTAAAACTATAAACCGTAGAGCAGTTGCCAATTTGCATTGGCAGAGAGGGTTTCCACACTGAGAAATTCCTATGCCAATGAATTAAAAAGTCCAGACCCCCAAAGTAGTAGAAAGAACACAAAGCATGGAATTGGGAACTGGATTCTAGCTCCAAATCCACTTCTTATATTTTGTGACTGGGAACAAACATTCATAGAATAGAGATTCCCCCTGCCCAGAGCTGGGAGGGATGTTTTGAGATCATAAAAGTTGTGAAGAAAGGCAAAGATATGGATAAATGATGAGGAAGGAGGATGTTTGTGACAGAGGGCACAGTAAGAACAAGGGTGTATAAAGGGGAATTATTTTGGGGAGACCGAGGATTCATTTATGGAAGGCCTTGGATTGTCCAGTAGACAGAGTTTAGATATGTTCCCATAGATGTTGAGAAACCAGAGAAGTTACACAATCTTTGTATCTTTGTCCTTCATTTCAAACAGGCTCAATGACATCACAGGTTATATAGTGACATATCTGAATTGGATTTAAGTGATGTAGAGTTGCAGTTATCAGTCTCAGTTCCTAAGTCCTCAAAGTCCAATGGCAGAGCAAAAGTCAGGCTGACCAGTGATGACCCAGGATGCGGTGGATGACCTTGACATCTTCAATGTCTGACCAAGCTGTAAGAACTCTGAAGGACTTGTTTCAGCAACCATCATGACTATTGGAACAAATCATTCTCATCTATCTATTCCTCTGGGGAAAATCTTCACAGGCTTGGGCAGACACCCCCATAACTCACTGATGGCTTTGAGACCCCTTGGTTACTCCCAATCTGGTTTAGCTTAGTGGTTGGCTGGGATTTAATTATTATGAATGATACAATTTCTTGGTGACACAGGTGACAGTTGGGTGTTATCAGGTAGACACAAAGGTGGATGAACAGTCCTGAAAAGAACTTGACAGCCCTCACAGCAGAGGGGTTAGTACTCCTGAATACCCCATGCACCTGGGAATCAGAGATGGGGATGTGGTAAAAGTGGTTAAAGATGTTTACTTTGGGACTATTTTCTTGGTAAGTCAAGGAACAGAGAGGTTAAAATATTTGTGGGAATATTAATATATACTCTATGTTGAAGTCCCTTGGTATGAAGGCAGGATGTGAGGAGGAGAGAAAGACTGTGAGCCTGGCCTTGAATCAATTGAGGCTAGAAGAAGAGTGTCCCGGCGGTCAGTAGACAACAGCTTTCAGGGTCTTAATTGGATGATAAATACGGATAGAATGAACCTCAGGGGAGGAAAGGTGACTAAATGATGGTGGTAGAGCAAAAGCCTGAAAGCAATGGGGAGTAAGGAATATTATAGCCCCATCATCTGACCATTGGGTCAGTAGGGCTAAAGTTAAAGTACAACCAATACTGGAAAAGGAGAATAAACAGTAACAAATGAAGTAATATAGAAACAAAATGAAGTTAAATGAGTATACAAAATGAAAACAAGTTTGTTATATTCCAAAATGTATCATAAAAGGGCTGGATAACTTTGGAGTGAGTCACTATGGAGGTAGGGGTGGATTTAGGAAGGTGAGAACAGGGGAGTACGCTGTGGGGAGGGCGGATAGGTTTTGAACAATAACAGCTGTAGTTTTAGAATATCCTGTCTCCATTGTTGGACTTCATCCAGGTCATGCCCATTAATGGTGCATCTCCCAAAGCTAGGTTCTGAGTCCCTTTTTTTTTCTTCTCCCTCTATGCTATTTCACTTGGTGAACTTTTTAGCTCCCATGGATTCAATGATCATTTCTATCCAGATGATTCTCAGCTCTATTTGTACAACCCTAATCTCTCTCCTAACTTCCAGCCTCTCATCTCCAAGTGAATGTCTTGAAGACATCTTAAAAACACCATGTTCAAAATGGAACTCATTATCTTTCCCTCCAAACTCTCCCTTCTTTTTAGTTTCTCTATTACTGTCAAGGGACCCACCATCTTCCTGGTCACCTAGGCTTTCAACCTAAGTGTCATCCTCAATTCTTTATCCTTTTACCCGGATGCTTCCCACCCCATCCAATCTATCTCAAAAGTGTGTTGATTTCACCTTTGCAATATCTCTTACATATGTCCCCTTCTCTCCTCTGACATGACCATGATCCTGGTACAGGTCTTCATCACTGCTAGGCTGCACTATTACAAAAACCACCTGCTGGTGGTTCTCCCTGCCTCAAATTCTCCCCATCCAGTTAATCTTTTACTCAGTTGTCAAATAATCTTCCTAAAGCTCAGGTCTGAGCATGTCACTCACTCAATAAATGTCAGTAGCTCCCTATTACCTCCAGGATCAAATAAAAACCCCTTGACTTCTAACCCCTTAATATTTTTCTGTCTTCTTACACTTGATTCCTCTTTTCATACTCAGTAACATTAACCTCTTTGCTGTTTCTCACACAAGACACTACATCTCCCAAATCTGAGCATTCACTTACTGTACTCCACATCTTGAATTTTCTCTCCTATCATTTCAATCTCCTGCTTCCCTGACTTTCCTCAAGTTTCAGACAAAATCTCATTTTATACAAGAAGCTTCACTCAATCTCCAGGTGTCTTAACACCTTTCTTCTGAGGATCATCTCCAAGTTTAACTGCGTATATTTTGGTTATACATAGTTTTTTTGTTTGTTTGTTCATTTGTTTTTTGTAGTTATCTCCTCTGTTAAACTGTAAACTTTTTGAAAGATTTTTTTCTTTTGCCTTTGTTTTTCCCAGAACTTAGCATCATGTCCAGAACATTGTAGGTACTTGTTGACGACTCTAAATTAATTGCATTAAATATTATACTCTGGGGAGTTATGATTAATTAAGGCAGGAAGTTGCACTTTGTGGTAAAGAGGGTTCACAATTGCTCAGAGCAGTAACCTAATGTACCTCTTCCACCTAATCGTTACCCTCAATAAGAGAATGGTAAGATTTTCTCCTGCTGCTGACAATTAATGGTATAGCCATAGCCAATAACTGGTCTATCCTTAACCATGTGTGATGGAATATATCGTGAGCAGTGCTTGAGTGTGCAGAAGACAGAGAGTGTTGGAAGGCAAAGAAAGTGATTTGTGAGCACAAGTGTGTGAAAAGTTTCAGCTGGAGTGCAAACTAGTGAAAGTGGGAAGTCTGGTATTCTTCAGGTACAGATCTCTGGGCAATTTAAAATGTTTCAAGACTTTGAATGTGATTTCTGATGATGGTGGAGAGTATGATGGTCACTTCTTCAAGCAAAATTCCATTTTGCGGTTTTGGAGGGGATTGAAAAAAAAAAAAGAAATGATTGAAGGCAAGCTTCCTCCCACTGCTGAACTTTAGGGTATGTTTGGTCTTAATGTCACTCTCCATGGAGTGGATTAACATTTTGGAGACTGTGATGGTAAAGCTGTGACAGATGTGGGATTTGATTAGCATAGTGTAGAGCTCCTGCTTATCTCTACAATGGAAAAGAAGGTAGTCAGAACAGTGAGAACAAACCCAGAGCTAGACTGAAAACATTTCTATGAGTGGATCTATGCAGTAAATGAATTTGAAGGAGGAAATATTTTAAAATATACTAGAAATACATAGATTTGTGTACCATATATACATGCATATGTATTTCATTCATTTGTTTTCAGTATTCAAACATTTTAGATTCCATGTGCCGACTTCATATGCTAATTATAAATCATTCATATCTATTCTTTTTCCCCCTGAGGCAATTGGGGTTAAGTGACTTGCCCAGGGTCACACAGTTAGGAAGTGTTAAGTGTCTGAGGCCAGATTTGAACTCAGGTCTTCCTGGCTTCAGGGCTAGTGCTCTATCCACTGTACGACCTAGCTAACCCTCACATCTATTCTTTAAAGCAGGTCCCCTAAGGTCTTAAAATCCCAAGGACTTCAGACTGGAACCAGGCAGTTTTGTGTTGTCTTACTTGAGTTACATTTTCATTAAGAAATCACTGAGCTACTTTTCTTTTTTAAAAAAAAATGGATATATTAATGGATATAACATATATTGTATGGCTTGCCATCTAGGGGACAAGAGTGGGGGGAAGGAGGGGAAAATTTGAATCACAAGGCTATGCAAGAGACAATGTTGAAAAATTATCTGTGCATATGTTTTGAAAATAAAAAGGTTTTTTTTTAAATTCTGGAGATCAGATTTTTCATTAATTTAGCCTGGGGATCACCCCAATTAGCCTAATTTAATCAAGATTTTTCCTGGGTTTATTTCTGCACTTCATCGACAGTCATTAGTCCATGCATGATCATGAGACAAAGAACCTTTCTGTGGATAGGTATACCCTTGTTTCTTCACTTGTCCTCCCATGATGCTTATGAATAGCAGCCCTGAGCTTTCTAAGGCTATGAAAGTAGAGCACAAGCCCTGGCATATCTACATGGCTAGGCAGATCTTGCCATGTCACTCTCCTGCTCAAGAAGCTCTGAAGGCTCCCACTTGCTTCAAGGATAAACTGAACTAGAAGTGTTTGGTTTTTTTGAAGCCCTTCACAATCTGCCTCTAGCCTGGCTTTCCAAAGTTTTTGTGCATTGCAATTCTTTATGTACGCTGACATAAACAAACTGTACAACTTATTGTTCCCTGGACACATTATTCCATCTCTCATCTCTAAGCTTTTACACAAGCCTTGCCTCATGCCTGGGATGCACTCACTCTTCACTGCTGTCTCACAGAGCTCAAGCTTCTTTCAAGCCCCATGTTCTGATCCTGCTAAATGTTCAATCTCTCCTCATCCAGAAAATTTCTTTGCAATTATTTTGCATATATTTTGTCTTTGCTTTTCTGTGTACAGAATAAATAGACTGTAACCTCTGTAAGGGCAGGGACTGTTCTGGTTTTATTTTCATGTCTTCAGACCCTAAAATAGTGCTTAGCACACAATAAACATTTGGTAAATGGATGAAAACATAAATAACAATGAAATTAAAAGTTGTTGCTTTAACTTCGGTGACATGCCATGATATAATCTACCTGGGACAGCATTTTCCTTTTATTTATTTATTTTTTTTCACTTTCAAATTCTTCTTCCACCCATTGAGACAGCAAGACAAAAAAAGCCTTTTACAAATATGTGTAGTCAAGTAAAACAAATTCTTGAACACTGTAATTTGTTTAGATATTCCCCAATTGATGAACATCTCTTCAATTTCCATTCTTTATCACTATAAAAAGAGCTGCTATAAATATTTTTGTATAAATCAATCTTTTCTTTCTTTCTTTGATCTCTTTGGGATATAGACGTAGTAGTAATATTACTGGGTCAAATGGTATTTACTAACTTCTAGTTTATTAGCTTTTAGAGCATAATTCCAAATTGTAGTTCCAAATGGCGAAACTAGTTCACAGCTCCACCATCAAGGCACTTGTTTTCCCATATTTCCTCCCACATTTTTTCATTTCCCTCTTTTGTCAACCTTGCTAATCTTATGGGTATGAAGTGGTGCCTTTGAGTCATTTTAATTTTCTTTTCTCTAATTAATAGTGATTAAGATAATTTCCCCATATGATCATAGATAACTTCATTTTTTCTCTCTAAAAACTGTCTATTGATATCCTTTGGTCATTTATCAATGGGGGAATGAACAGCTTGTTCACTTCTAACTCTGGCTCAGTTTCTTTATAACTTAGAAATTAAATTTTTATTGAAAATTTACTGCAACAATTTCCCTTAAACTTTTTGCTTCTCATCTAATTTTAGTTGCGGTGGTTTTGTATATTCAGACCTCTTGAATTTTATGTAAGCTAAAGTGTCCATATAATAGTTTATCTGTCAGATTTATGGATAAGGGAAGAATTTAGAACCAAAAGAAGGGAGAGAGAATTACAAAATGTAAAATAGATAATTTTGATTAGACAAAATTTAAAAAGTTTTTGCACAAACAAAACCAATGCCACCAAAATTGTGAGGAAAAGAGAAAATTGTGAAAATCTTAGCAAGAATCTCTGATAAAAAAAAAACCTCATTTCTCAAATATATAGAGAACTGAATTAAATTTATAAAAGTACAAGTCATTCACCAATTGATACATGGTCAAAAGATATGAGAAAGCAGTTTCGAAGAAATCAAAGCTATATGTACTCATAGGAAAAAATGCTCAAAATTACTATTGTTTAGAGAAATGCAAATTAAAATAACTCTGAGGTCATTGGTTAAAATGACAAATGCATTGTTGGTGGAGTTGTGAGTTAATCCAATCATCCTAAAGAACAATTTGGAAGATCCAGCAACACCACTGCTAGGTCTATGTGCAAAAATCAAAAAATGAGTGGAAAGGACTTATTTGTACAAAATATGTATAGTAGCTTTTTTGTAGTGGCAAAAAAATTAGAAATCAAAAGGATTTCCATCAATTGGGGAATAACTAAGCAAGGTGCGGTATATGATTGCAGTGGAATATTATTGTGCTATAAGAAATGACAAGCAGGATGATTTCAGAAAAATCTGGAAAAACTTATATGAACTGATATACACTGAAGTGAGCAGAACCTGAGCAATGCTGCTCACACTAACAGCAATATTGTTTGATGGAGAACCATGAATGACTTAGCTATTCTGAGCAATGAAATACTCCAAGACAGTTCCAAGGACTAACGATGAAGCATACTATCTGCCTTTAGAGAAAGAATTGATACTATTTAAATACAGACTGAAGCATGTTAATGTTCACTTTCATTTTTTTTCTTTTATTTTAGTATTCTTGTACAGAATAACTAATATGGAAATAATTGTATTTGTATAGCCTATATCTTACTGTTTCAGGGAAGGGAGAGGGGGAGAGAAGGAGGGAAAAAATTTAAAACTCAAAACTTTAAAGAAAAATGTTAAAGAATTTTTTTAAATGCTCATTTTACTTTTTGTGAACTTCTTTATCTTTTGTTTAATTAAGAACTTTTCTCCTATCCATAAATCTGATAGGTAATTTTTCCATATTTTTCTAATTTGCTAATGATATCACCTTTTCTGTCTAAATCATGTATATATTTGCAACTTAACTTGATGGAGAGTGTGAGATATTGGTCTGTGCCTAATTTCTGTCACACTCCTTAGTTTATATGCCCAAATTTTTGAGTTTATTAACTACTACACTGCTTTGCTTATTTGCTTCTGAATATTGTGTAACTGATCTCTCTTACTAGCCAACCTCTCTTTTTCTTACTAAATACCAAAAATTTTTCATGATTATATTTAGTATATATTTGATAATACGTATTTGGTATAGTTTGAGATCTGCTACAGCTAGATCTATTTCTTCCCACTTAAAAAAAATAATATTCTTGAACATTTTTTCTCCAGATAAATGTTGTTATTTTATGCAGCTGTCCTTTGATTTTATTGATGTGGCACTGAATAAGGAAATTAATTTAGGCAATATTTTCATTTTTATTATATTATCTTAGCCTACCCATGAGCAATTAATATCTAATTATTTAGATCCTTCTATATATAAAGAGTATTTTGTAATTGTGTTCATATAATTCGTGTGTCTCTTGGCAAGTAGACTCCCAGGTATTTTATATGTCTGTAATTATTTTAAGGGGCATTTCTCTTTCCACTTCTCTCAAGTGGATTTTATTGATAACATACAAAAATGCTTATGATTTGTATGGCTTTATTTTATATCCTACAGTTCTATTGAAGTTCACTGTTTCAAGTAGTATTTTAAAGTGACTCTTTAGGGTTCTCTAAAGTAAATTATCGTATTGTCTGCAAAAAAAGGATAATTTTGTTTTCTTCTTGTCTTATGTTTATTCCTTCAATTTCTTTTTCTTGTCTTATTGTTATAGCTAGCATCTCTAATACAATATTAAATAGTAATGATGGTAATATACATCCTTGCTTCACCACTGATCTTACTAGGAAGGCTGCTTCTAAATTATCCCTGTTGCAAATAATGCTGGCTCTTCATTTTAGATCATTTAAAGGGAAAACCCCATAAAATTCCTATGCTTTCTAGCATTTTTATTAAAACAAAAATGGATACTGTATTTGTAAAAAACTTTTTCTGCAGCTATTGAAATAATCATATAATTTTTATTGTTATCAATGTAATCAATTGTGCTTATAGTTTTCAAATACAGAACCAGTCCTGTTTCTGGTAATAATTTTATGATCTTTGTAATATATTACTGTAATCTCCTTGCTTTTATTTTACTTAAATACTTTATACATTAATATTCATTAGGGAAATTGTTGTAAAATTGTCTTTTTCTATTTTGACTCTCCCTGGCTTAGGTATCAAGACAATATTTGTGCTTAGTAGGAATCCTTTTAACCTATTTTTAAAAGACTCTATGTATCATTGAAATTAATTGTTTTTTAAATGTTTGACAGAAATTCATTTGCAAATCTGTCTAATTGAAGTTTTGTTTTTCTTTTGGTAGTAGATTTACTGTTTGCTCAATGTATTTTTCTAAGATGAAGTCATTTAAGTATTTTATTTCCTACTCTGTTAATCTACACAGTTTATGTTTTTTGTAAACATTCATTTCATTTAGATTGTCAGTTTTCTTGGCATATAACAGGGCAAAAGAGTTGCTTTTATTTCTTCTTCATTGATTGTGAATTAACTGCTTGCATTTTAGATACTGGTAATTTGGTTTTCTTCTTTTTAAAATTAGTTAATGACTTATTCTTTTTGTTTTGCTTTCAGTTTTGTTAATCTCTCTTTTACTTTTCTAGGTTTCTATTTTAGTGTTTAATAGGGGGAACTTAATTTATTATTTATTATTTTCATGCTCCGTTCATGGAACTACTTTTTCTTTTATTGATGAAAACATTTGGATATATAAAATTTCCACTAAGTAATGCTTTGGTTGAACTCCACAAATTTTAGCATATTGTCTCATTGTTGTCATCTTTAATGAAATTATTGATTGTTTCTATGATTTGTTCTTTGACTCACTCATTCTTTAGGATTTATTTAATTCCAATTAATTTTTTTTATCCTTGCTTCAAAGAATTTTTCTTCAGTGCAATTTTTATTGCATTGTGGTTTTTTAAAGATGCATTTAATCATTCTTTTCTTCATTGGTCTGTGAGGTTTTTATGTGAGGGCATTTCCTTGAGCCTGACATCATGTTTCACACTCTGGCACTTGAAGAAATGACTTGCATATAGTAGATATCTACTTAACAAATGGTTTTTTAATTGTATATAAAATTCCACCATGTGGTGGAAACTAGACCTCTACAATAAATCTGGACCTCAAGTCCATGAACCTTTTTGACAAATTGATAACTATATTTCAACATATTTTCCATTTAATTTTACTTATTTTATTTTACAAATTTAAAATTGTTGGTCTAAGAAGGAGCCACTAGACTTCACTGGAACCTAAAAGAGTCCATGACTTAAAGGAAGGTGAAGAACCTTTTTATTTGAATGTCCTTGAGGGGGGCCCAACTAGGTGGCACAGTGGATAGAGCACCAGCCCTTAAGTCAGGAGGACCTGAGTTCAAATCTGACCTCAGACACTTAACAAAAAGCTTAGCTTAACACACTTAGCTGTGTGACCCTGGGCAAGTCACTTAACCCCAATTGTCTCAGGAAGAAAAAAAAGACTGTCCTTGAGGACAAAGATTGAGTTTTTGCCTATCTTCACATCGCCAACCTTTAGCACAGAACCTAACCATATTTGATAATTTTTTAACTCACTTTAGAGGGACGTTTTCACCATTTCTTTTGGTCATTGTATCTCCAATGCCTAAAACAGTGCTTAGCACATAGTAAATACTTTATTAAATATTTGTTGACTGACTGATCCAAGGAGTTTCTAGAATTATTTGCAAAACCCCCTGAAGTGCAACACTGAGACAGGTGACTCAGGGCTTGGAAATGCATGTCAAAACTTCCATAAAACTGGATTGTAGACTCATAGAATTTCCAAACTGGTAGAAAGTTGAGAGGTCCACTAAGCTGACCTATATCTAAGGAATACTCTCTCAAATATCACTTATAGGTAATCATCCAGCTGGTGTATCTGTGATATGCACACTTTGATGTGTTTAAATTTGCATTTAAATTTAAATTTGTAGATCATATTTGTAGACTGGAAGCTGAGAGAGATAGCTAACATCTTAGAGTCAGGATTCTAAAAGATCTCAGGACTGATATTTAGTCTGACATAAGTCTTTTTTTTATTTTAAAGCTTCTCATTTTCAAAACATATTCATAGATAATTTGACAGTGTTGACCCTTGCATAGCCTTGTGTTTCTGCTGATATAAATCTTGACTGTAAAATCTTATCTCTGAGATCAAAAAATCAAGTTCATAACATACGTTGAAGGAGGTATGACTAACCAGCAGTTATCTGAGACAGATTTAGAGATTTTAATGTGCTGCAAGTTCAATATAATTTCATAGTATCTTGGGGAACCAGAAAAGTTAATGCTATCTTGGGTTGCATTATCAAGAGAGGCAGAGCATCCAGGAATAAGAAGGTAATAATCTTACATCTTTTGCCCTGATCAGACCATATCTGGACTACTGGCTGGATTCTGAGTATTCTAGGGAAGCCTTCCTCAATGAAGTGACAGGCCACCCTGAAGGAGCTATAGGAGACAAATCCAACCACAACCTTGATCCTCTATTCCCCTCAGATCTTGGGAGATAACCCAAGACCCTCAACTTAAGAACTTGGAGAATAGCAATGATCTCAGCCCAATAAACACGGAAAACCTCTCGATAAGCATCCCCAGTGGAGATGCAATTTGGCAACTGCTCCTACAGGAGTTCCAGTCACAGCTATTGAAGACCCATAACAGAAAGTTCTTGTCACCAAAATCCTTGACTGTGTCAAAGGGTTTAGCATCAGAAACTAAACTTATTTCATTGGTGTAAATGACATTAAAGAAAAGGTATCACCATCTGCTTAGCTTTTTCCTCAAAGGACCATGGAACCTTTAGATTTGACTTTTAGCTGAAATCCTCCATATGTGTTGTCTCCCCCTTTCTAACTGAGCTCTTTGAAAGAAGGGACTATTTTACTCTTCTATTAGTAATCTAAGCATTTTGCACAATGTATGACAGAGAATCAGAGCTTCGTAAATGCTTCATTCATTAATTCATTCATTCATTCATCCATTTTGGGAAGAACTTTGATAAACTACAGGAGATCCGGAGGAGGGCATCCAAAATGGTGAAGGACCTCAAGTTCATGCCATATTTGTATGTTTGGAATTGGACATGTTTAGCCTGAGGATAGCTGGTGGGGAATGGGGGTGGGTTACATAATTTGTCTTCAAATAATTGGAAGTTTTCAGTTAGAAAAAGAAATTAAATTTGTTCTCCTTGGCTTTAGAAAGCAAGGGAAGCTGCCAAAGGGACAGATTTCAGTTGAATGTAAGAACACTTTGCTAGCACCAGGAGCTGAATAGCAGGGGAGTAGGTAGCTTCTGGAACTGGTGGTCATCTCTTACCTCCATTGGTGATCTTCAAGCTAGGGCAGTATCCCCTTTATTGGGGATACTATAGAAAGGTGGCTTGCTAAGGTCTGGACTAGAAGCCACTTAAGTTCTTTCTAGCTCTGACATTTGGCAATTCAGATTCTGCTTGCATGCTGAGGCAAAGGAGGAATGTAGGGTGGGACATTTGCTGAGTTTTAATTTTTCTACTGTCCCCTTAGTGCTGTCACTCAAAGAACCTTTCCTCAATCCCCAAAGAGTTGGCGTCCTTGGCATCTGTCCAGCCTGCTGGGAGGAAACCTCTGACCCTGTTGCAGTGATAGGTGCTGGCAGCTGTTCCTTTGACAGAGTGACTCAGAACTGCAGAAGACTTTGCACAAACAACTCCAGCCATGGAGAGATTCCAGGTGGCTTGCCCAAAGCCAAAGCTTGCCTTTTCTTCCAGAACACATCTCCCAGAGGGGACTCTGAGGGACCTTGGGAAGTTCAATGGGCTAATTTCAGGACACAGCAGATCCCCTTGAAAGCAAGCTATTTTATAATTTGTGAACACGAAGGGACCTTGGAAGCCATCAAACCCAACTTCTCATTCTACAGAGAAAGAAATCAAGGCACCAAAAATTTTAAATATATCTTTGAAAGTATGTTTAAAGAGGCAAAATCATGAGGAAAGGAGGGCTGAAAGAATCTGGGTTCACATGTTTTTGTGACATAGCATCTTTTAAAAAATCTGTTTTAATTAATTAATTTAATTATTTTATGTACCTTTATTTGCTCTCCCTTCCACTGGCCTCCCCACTATGCTATTAAACAAAAAGGGTAAAAGAAAACAGTTATAACAAATATGTATGGCCAGTAAAACAAGTGCCTACATTGACCATGTCTAAAAATTTATGTCACATTCTTCCTTTTGAGTCTCTCACTTCTCTGGGGGTATAGTGGATAGAGCACCAGGTCTGAAGTCAGGAAGATCTGAGTTCAAATGTGATCTCAGATACTTGCTGTTATTTGGCCTTGGATAAATCTTTATTTGCCTCAATTTATTCAACTGTATGATGAAGATATTAATAGTCCCTACCTCACAGGGTTGTTTTTTAAATCAAATGAGGTATTCCTAAAGATATTGTGCTAAACACTAGAAATATCTCATTTGATGCTCATTCATTTTCTTCTTCTCTGGCAGGTGATCAGAAGGGTGAGACATAAATAGAGAGTGCTCAAAGAATCTTAGTTATCAGGATTTGTACCCAAGTCCCTTGATCCCCAAATAATAATCTTTCCATTGAATCACTCTAACTGGGCAGCCAAAAACTCTTCTGCCCATGATTTTCACCTTTTACTAGTGTTGGTTCACTGTTGATCTCAGATCTGGAATGTTTGTCTAATCTTTTCTGTATCTCTTTGCTCTCAGGGAAAGATTTGATATGTCACTTAGTTCTATGTGAATCTCAATGTTGATATGTCACTTACATCTCCATGTAAATAGGATCTTGTAATGTACTGGAATAAATCATTTCACAAATAAGGAAACTGAAATCCAAAGAGAATTTCTTTTCTTTCTTTTTAAAAAGTATTTTATTTTTTCCAAATACATACAAAGATAATTTTCAACATTCATTTCTTTTTTAAGATTTACCACTTTCTTTATTTTAAATATATATATGCAAAGGTAGTTTTCAGTATTCACCCTTGAAAAACCTTGTGTTCCAATTTTTCTCCCTCCCTTGCCCCCACTCTTTCCCTGAGAAAGCAAGTGATCCAATATACGTTAAACATGTGCAATTCTTCTATATATATTTCCACAATTATCATGGTACACAAGAAAAATCAGATCAAAAAGGGAAAAAAATAAGAAAGGAAAAAAAGCAAGCAAACAACGAAAAAGGTGAAAATACTATGTTGCAATCCACACTCAGTCCTGTCTTCTTAGCCAATCTGAAAAAAAAAAATGTGAAATAGTTCCTTCAAGTTGTCTTAATTTGCATTTCTCTAATAAATAATGAGTTAAGCCATTTTTTATTTAACCAGAAATGGTTTTAATTTCTTCATCTGAAAATTGTCTGTTCATATCTTTTGACCATTTATCAATTGGGGAATGACTTGTCTTCTTATAAATTTGAGTCTCCTTTCTTGATTCTCTTTAAGCTATAAGTGCTTATGTTTGACATATTTAAAGGAAAGCTACATGGCTTGATTGAAAGCACCTAAAAAGGAACGGGGACATGGTGGTGACAATCAGGGAACAATAAATAAATAAACAGACATACAAACAAACAAATGAGTGAATGAATAAATGAACGAATGAAATAGCATGTATATAGCACTTTAAAGTTTGCAAAGGGCTTTGAAGATATTAACTACATTTAAGGAGGGGACCCAGAACTGCCATTTCAGCATTTCCTATGTGACTGCAGGACTTCATTACTAGCCTCTTTCCCTTTTTCAGCTTGTTTTATGTATTGTTCCTCCTACAGACATACATACACACACACACACACACACACACACACACACACACACTGGATTGTAAGCTCCTTAAGAGTAGCAACTATATTCTGATTATCTTTGTATCCCTCAGCACTTAGGCATAATATCTGGCATATAGCAGATGATTTTATTGGCTATTCTATCAATAACCCTGTGAGGTACGTGCTATTATTACATCTTTTTTTACAGATGAGGAAACTCTACCCACTGCACCATCTCTAAAACTAGAGAAGCTAGCTGTTCTCCCATACATCCATACCTTGTCATAGCTCATCAAATGCTCCTCAGTATCACACTAAGACAAAAGCTAACACATTCAAAGAAAGGCAGGGAAGGGATGCCATAAATGTCTCCAGGGATCTCAGCCATGTTGATCTTCAGACCGTGGCATGAGAAGGGAGCACCAGGTGCCCTCATGAATGAGTATTCCCAGGATTGGGCAGTTGGTGATAGGATACTGTCACCAGGATTGCATTAGCAGCTTTCAATGCCTTTTCTAACATCAGAGAGGGAGCGATAAGGAGAATTTGAAGGTAGGTCTCTGTCTCTAGGGTTAGCAATCTTTTGACTCACTATGACAGAGAATTCTAGAATGAGATTTGGAAGAGGCTTTATAATATTTATAAAATATCAGATCTGGGAGGACCTTAGAACTAGGAATATCAGAGAGGGGAGAAGCCTTAGAAGAGGGAAGGATAGGGACAGGGATCATCGAAGCTTGAAAGGACATTAGAACATAGAATTTTACAACGGTAAGGAATCATAAGTTATAGAGATGGAATATTCAAGCTGAGGGACCTTAGAACAAAGCATATGGAATAATAAACTTAGAAGGAACTTAAAAGCATGAGATGTCAGAGTATGAGGGCCTAAAATAATAATTAAAAGAATCCCATAATAATCAGAGTTGAAAAGGGTCTTACCTATTGGGAAGGAAAGGAAAGGACCCATTCAACTTTACAAATGGGGAAACTGAGGTCCAAAAAGCAAAAATTATTCATCCACAGTCACTGACTATCTAGTCAGTATCATTAATTCTGGCAGCTATTTCTTAGCAGACATGGGGGTCCAGATATGAATAGCCATAGGGCCTTTGGCTCTGAGGATGTTCTTACAAAATAGAAAAAAAAAAGGATGCTCTTTACCCATAGGAGAATGTGGAAAAACTGATGAGACCTCAGCAGTCTTTGTGGCTTTCTGATTTGCTCGGGAAGCCAAGCAGCCTAATACTAATAGTTCAGCCCCATTGTTTTATGGGGCATTAATCTTGCTTCCATGTCAGAATGAAGTGCTTGGCTTGAGTCCACATGGTTTCTCCACTCTGAGAGCAGCTTTATTGTCTCTTTACTTTGGCCCGAACAGCACCATCCTGCTAATTAAAGCGTCCTCTCCATTGAGCCCTCTGGGAGAGGAGACAGAGACATTGCTCTGGTGTCTGTGTCCTTTCTGGAAATGATAGTCATTTCCAGGGGCAATGACTTCAGCCTCCCCAATCCATTCTTGTTGTCTTCTTGGGTTCTAGTTTCCCTTTACTGGGGCTTGAGTAGCTCCTAATTTACAGTGAAAAAACTGAGGAAGTTTTCATCTTAACCTAGAGAAAAGGTCACTGAACTAGGAGTTAGTAAATCCTAAGCTTTGAGTGCAAAGTATAATCTGACCCAAACCTGAAACCTGAACCAAACAACTCTCACAAATGACTATCCCAGTCTCTGCTTTAATACCTCCAAATGGAGGAGGTCATCATCTCTCTAAAGAGCCCATTTCATTTTGGGATTATTCTCATTCCCTTATCCAAAGTACAGCTTGTAAAATGATTTGGGGACTTAACTTTTTAAACAAACAAACAAAAAAAAATGGATATTGTTAGTTGGGATTTTTATGTAGAGGTCAAATGATTTGAAATGCATCTATAACAGGAAGTAGGTGCCTGACAGCAGTGTAAACCTATTTACTGGAGCAGGAAGTGTAGACTGGATAAAATCAGGGAGGAGTTTCCAAATTCGAATTCTAAACATGATATCCTTTAAACTCAACACACCATTCCCACTACTGTAAGTAGTTTTAATTGTTGGAAGCAATATAATATAATGAAAGGTGTACAAGACTGGGATCCTTCATAACCTTGTTACCCCTGCTTATACCTCATCTGCCACATATTCTTTGATCCAGTGACGATGGCCTCCTAGTTGTTCCATGAACAGAACACTCCATTTCTCTGACATTTCCTCTGACTTATCCTTCATACTATATCCCATTTCATATAAACTCTGATCTGCTTTGTTTGTAAATTCTTTGAGAATAGGAATTGTTTCACACATTGCTTTTAATTTTTAGCACTTGAGTATACAATAGGAACCCCCAAGTTTTTTTGATTGGCTCATTAATTGGAATTATCCAATTGGGATGCCAGTTCTCTCCCTCATTTACCTTTTGATCTCCAGCAGAGTACTTGGCACATAGTAGATGCTTAATAAATGTTTATTGACTGACTGATTCAAGGGATCTGGATTCTAGTTCATATTATGATTATTACTAGTTAAATGACTTTGAGGATGTTATTTCATCTATCTGGACCTTTTATCAATAAAATGTGATTAAGAACATACCTGCTTCTATACAGGTACAAAGTCTTGTGCCTTCACTAAGCAGATCATAGCTGGGAACACTCTCTCAAAAGTTGTCTCCACCACATAGATTTCCCAACTTCCTTTAAGATGCACACAAATGCCTTCCCTCCTTCCTAAACAACCCAATATTTAACTATCTTTTATTTATTCTTCTTTTGTAATTATTCCATATAGACTCCAATATACTTTGTTTGTAAATTCTTTGAGAATCAGGATTGTTTCACACTTGGCTTTTGTTTCTCCAGCACTTAGGTGCACAGTAGGAATCCAAAAAGTTTTTGTTGATTGGCTCACCCAGTAACCATATCATCTGAAATTGGAATCATCCAGTTGGAATGCCAACCTTAATCTGTTACCCGGGTAATGGGCTCATCTCATCTGCATATGGAGAACAGAATTTTAAGAGCTGATGGGAAAGATTATTTGGATGTTTGGAGAAATAAAAATCATTACAGTAGTTGTTCATTCCAGGAGAAATTGACTTTTTGGAAGCCATGAAACTTGGCAATAAAAGAGTGAGAATAAGCAGAATTCATCTATCTTTGATATTTTAGGTTGTTCAAAGCCATTAACCCATTTGATTCTGACATATCTCACAATTAGAACAGGGAAAGTAGACTATGAAAATGTTAATCCTTCCCTGACTGCCATTGTAGATGTGGGGAAACTAAGGTCCAGAGAAAAAACATGACTTATTTTGAAGGTGGGCTGATAAACCAGTTTGTTATACTTGCCACTATCCCTGCTTCTCTTCCATTTTCTTCACTAATTTGTCACAGAATCAGAGAAATTTGTAGCTGGAAGGGACCTGACTTCTTCTAGGTCAACCCACAGCAAAAAAATTCTATACCACATTATTACAGAGAAATGGTCTTTCATCCTCTGCTTGAAGATCTCAAGTAAAAAGGTACCTATTAGCTCCTGGGTCAGCTTGTCCACTTAGGGATACCTCTCATTATTAGAAAGGTTTTTTTTTTCATTTCAAGCCTAAATTGGTTGTTTTATAAATCTCTTGCTTTTCATGTACTGGACCTGGTTCTGCCTTTTGGGATCAAACAGGACCCTAAATGCTTTTTCACATGACAATCCTTGACCAACCATCACGTCATGATACTTAGGGATACAACATCCTTATCAGCTGGAAACTCAATCCTTTCATATCAGAGAAGAAAAATTGTGCCTATTGATGGTATCAGGAGATAAAATATATTGATATTATACATGTTTAAGTTTCTCATTTTTTTGCATTGTTTGCTGCTCTTTGTATGTGACCTGTGGCTTCTGCAAAACTTCCCCCAAATTCTCATTCAGTTTCTTATGCCAACTCATAATATATGGAAACCAAGACAGGGAAAGTTGTGATGTGGAAGGGATAACTGCACATCCCTCTGCCAAACAGCCACCCACATTGGTGATGTTGAGAGTGTTGGGCCTAAAGTCTCAGGAAAACGAGTTCAAATATGACCTGATACTAGTTGTATGATCCTGGGTAAGCTCTGTCTGTCTGAAGCTCTTCCTCTGTAATGTGAAAAACATTTTCCTCCTACAAGATTAAATAAAATAATATTTGAAAAGTGCTTAGCATAGTGTCTTGCATATAGCAGGTGCTTAATAAATGCTTGTTTCCCTCCTGCCATACCCAACCTTTTGTGACTTGTAATCTCACCTATGGTTAAACCTTGCTCCCAAGTTAAGGCAATTCATCTTTATAGAATGACAAGGAGTACCTCTTCATGTTAGGCCAGATCCCCAAGGTTAGGGAGCTAGGCAAATCCTTCTTGGTTCAGCCACATCAGACTAGGGCAAACCATTCTTCCCTTTCCCCATCCTCCACTGGATTTACTTCAGGATCTAGACTTCCTTGTTACAACTCTACAATGCATGGATAAGAGAAGAATGGATCCAATTCTTCTTTCCTTTTTAATCTTAAACCCGTTTTTCTGAGCAAGAGAAGGACCACATTGGGCTGAAGGATTTTCTTTTATCCCTCTTGGGAATAGTTTTCCATCCTCTTCCTGCTGCTGACTTCCATCATAGCCCTGAACACCTCCTTCTGAAAGTACATCTTTTCTTTCTGCTTAATTGACTATGAAAGTGAGGCTCCAATCCTCTCCTTCTTAATGAAGTTGCACCCCATTCATGGGATTCAGAAACCAATCCTGAGGATCCTCAGCATCAAGCCAGTCTAGTGAGCTGTGTGGGCCATGAAATCAGCAATTGGTTAATGGGAAAGAGGTGATAATTATCAGATCAGTCAATGGGTCTGGCAGCTGGCCTGTGCCCACAATAGACCTTGCCATACATTTCCTCTTGTAGCCATCTGGATTGCCTTAGGATGATTCCTCAGGAACATTGATAGCAATTTGGGAGAGGTTAATGAACCACAGACTGGAAACCAAGAAAACGAAGATTTGAGTGTAAATTCTGATATTAGCTTTAAGGAAATCATTTCCCTTTTCCTGATCTTGGTTGCTTCTTTTAATAAAGAAAGGGTGGACTGGCAGATCAGTGTAATATACAATAAAAAGATATTAGATTTGGATTCAGAGGATCTGGTTTTGAAAGCTAGATTGTTTACTAGAGATGTAACCTTAGGCAGGTCTCTTCTATCTATATCTCGGTTTTCTTTTCTGTAATTTAATCCAACAATCATGTTCAAACATCTCCTAAATGGTTGTCTATTGCATTAGACTGTAAAAGCAGGGAATGTCTTTTGCCTTTGTATATCTAACACAGCCTAGAAATGCACATTAATTGTAGTTGTTCACTAGGAATTGCCTAGGTGTTGAGAAAATAATCCTATTAAAATAAAGGAACTGGGAAATAATCTCAGAGATCCCTTTCATGTCTGGAAGATGAGGATCTAGAATTTCTCATGGGTAAATTTGATTCACTCCCACAAATCTCTACAATGTGCCCAGTCCAATGTGGCGAGATAATAACCACGGACAGTATTTCTATAGGAATTTAAAGTTTACAAAGCTTTTTGTAGTAGTTTTATAAGTAGGTAAGTAGAAGCTTCTTTGTTATATAGATGGTAAAATTGGGGATCAGAAAAGTAAATGCTTTGCTCATTGTCACATAGCACATAATTGTCAGAGTTTGGACGTGAATGCAGATTTTCATGGTGTACTCCACCAGAAATTTATCATTTATCCCGAGAAGGGGGTCAGGATATGTCCTCAATGTGGCAATAGGTTTTTGGTCATTTAAACTAACCCCTTCATTTTATAGATAAGGAACAGAAGCCCAAGGTAGAGACAGCAACTGGCCTGAAGTGACGTAAGTATTAAATGGCAGATGGCGATTTCAAAGTCAGATCCTTTGTATCCTCAGATAGGATCCATTCCAATATTTTAGCTAATGATGCAAGAGAAAATATTTGTTTATTTTAAAATTTGTTTTATTTTCATTTCTGGGAACAAACAAGCATTTCTATAACAATGCAATAAAAAAGATGATTGCACATGAAATTGTAAATCCTACCATGTACAACTTGCTATTCCCTCAGATAATTTTTAATGAAAGAATTAAGGATTGGCCACTCCTTATTGTCTGGTCTGTCTGGCATCAAGCCACATAAAGCCTGCTGTTGTTGAGTCTGCTTCCCTATGTAAGGAACCTTTCTTCCCACTTCAGAGCATGGCCAGGTATCCTCTCATTATGTTCTTTCAATTACTCTGGTGATGAAAAGTCTTTTAATTGGCTGCTAATCCAGAACTGCCACAAAATATTCAAATGTATAATTTATGTCTCTTCCTCTTTCTCTCCCTCCCTTTCTCCCTCTCTCTCTACCTCCTTTTCTCACTCTTCCTCTTTTTCTCCCCCCTCCCTTCCTCCTTCTCTCTCTCTCTCTCTCTCTCTCTCTCTCTCTCTCTCTCTCTCTC
>JAJPUD010003228.1:9024-35664 GCA_023553655.1 Myrmecobius fasciatus
TTTTTTTTTGTTATTGTTAAGTTGTTTCAGTTGTATTTTACTTTCCATGGCCCTATTTGGGATTTTCTTATCAGAGATACTGGGATGCTTTGCCATTTCCTTCTGCCGGTCATTTTACAAATGAGGAAACTGAAGCAACCAGAATTAAGTGATTTGACCAGGATCACATTAGGTAGTAAGTTTCCACTTTCAGACTCTTTCTCTATTGCTATCATTCAATAACTTTCCTCCTCTAAGATGCATGCTACCCAAATTTTTCACCTGATCTAGATATTATAGTACTTGTTTATCAACTGCCTAGGAATTTTAAGAACTTAATGTCTGGTTCACAATTTTTCATTCCACCTCAATTCTTGATGAACATTTTCCCTGAAGTCAGGAAGACTACAATTTAAATATGGACTTAGACATTTATTAGCCTGGGGTAAGCCTGGGCAAGTCACTTAATCCCAATTATCTCAAAATCCCTCCCCCCAAAGAAAAAGAAAGAAGCTTTAAATCCTCTTCTCCAGGAGGAATTTCTTATTTTCCCCATTGGTAATTATTTTTCCTCTTAAATTATCTACTTAATCTATGCTTGTATTTGCCTAGTTATTTGCATGATTTTTCTCCATTAGAGTTTGAACTTCTTGAAGACAGGAACTATTTTTTGCCTTTTTCTGTAACAGAAAAACTTAGCATATCTCTTAATAAATGTTTGTTGATTGGATGAATGAGTGATAATCAACTAGAAGTCATCTGCTGGTTGTAAGAAAATAGAAACATCTTGAAAACAAGGATTATATCATTGTCTTTTAACCTGTCCAACACCTGGCACAATGCCTGATACATAGTTGTAAATTAATATATGCATATTCTGGCATGAATAAAGTATACTTTAGTTGATTTTATATGAGAAATTTTTATAAAAATAGAACCCCTGAAAAAATAGGAGCTAAGTCCCTTTTCCTCTTCATAGTGTTCATGGGTTGATAGAGACATTCAGTATGAGGTCAAGTGAAATTAGATTTAATTAATTAGTAGTGGTTGTTAACTAGTTTGATTTTTTTTTTAATTAAGCAACTAAACAGGTTTTCAACTCCACTCTTGTGGTTTAATGCAAGAAGACCCTGTGTTGGCTGAAGCTATAATATTCACTGCTACTGCAGAAATACTGGGCAATACTGAAAGGTCAGACTGTTCATTAACATCTTCTATGTCACTCCACAAGTATTAAAAAAGAGAGGAAATGGAAAAATAGGTAGAGAATAGATTTTCTTCAGAGATTTGACTATCCCCAAATTAGTCATTATCCCAACTGTCCTAGAGTAACTTTGTTCAAAGGTGGATCAGGCACCCAAGTCTAAAGTATAACTGTTAAGATATAGGTTTCCATAGTTTTAAAGTTTTAGCTTCAAATTTTTAATTTACTCAAATCTTTATTTTAAAATGTCTTAAGTCATAGATACACATTTCAATGAGTATCAAAAAGATTCTTTCAGACTTGGTGGTTGCTAAGAGACTGATGCTTCAGGTTTTAAAACTTTCACATTATCTGGGCAAATTGATATTGTAGATTAGACAGAAATAGAAAAAAAGAATACTTTTCAAGAATGAATATAATGTGAAAATGTGTCAAAAGCATCTGCTTTCAGATGTAATTTTTGACCAAGTTTATTTGGATAATAATTGACAAATACCATTTTGAATTTATATATAGATTTAAAAATTATTTAGCTAAAAATATATATTGTAAAATGTATACTTTTAGAAATAATAGAAAGACATAATGCCTGTAATGATGGAAAAGATGTGATAAAATGGAGGAGAAATTTTGAAGGACCATACATTTTAACACAATAGAACAACCAAGTCACTTTGTTTTTGTGCTAACATTAGGGAAGTATTCACATCTTTTCTACTGTTTGAGAGAAAGTAAGTTGGTATCATCTCTCCAACCCTGAAGGGTGAAGACTCAAACAAATGATACCTTCCCATAATATGTCTAATAAACAATAGATATATTCCTAGAGAGGTGTCTGGGACAGAAGAGTTAAAATTACTTTCTCCAGTTTTAGGCAACCAATATGATGTGTAGTAAATGATAAGATTGATGTAGGATTCAAATTATATGTTCAGGGTAGCAGTTCCTAGTTCCAAATAAGATGTTTGGGATTTAGCACTAACTATTGGGATTTGGTCATGTGAAGAATTCACAATGGCCATTCTCTTTGCTAAAAGGAAAGGGATTTTACAATTAACAAGGAAAAGGAAAAATTCCTTAGTGGAATTCACAAATAATCAAGAGAAATGATATACTACATGAGGTGAGAGTATACTCTTAATTGACAGACTAAATTCATAGAGGAGTTTAGCACCTTAAAAGAGTCAGTTAGCTAGAAGAAGGAGAAAGACAACATGACACATGGTGGGGAGAATAGAGGAAAGACATCACAAGGCAGAGTGGTGGGCTAACTAAAAGGGCTTCAGCAAAGATAGAGTGAGCTACAGACAAATTTCTGGGAAATTTAATGTCAGGGGTTTGATTTAACTTGAATTTCTGACTGGACACAGCTAGATGGGGTTACCCACGAGACTATAAAGTTAAACTGATCTCTCTCAGTGTCCTTCCCTGCTTGCTTCAGCACTTCAAGCTCTCTCTGCAAACCTACCTACTAACCCCACATCTCATCAAATGCATATCAGGAGCAGGCCATTCTTTCTTCTGAATCTAAATGTCTATTTATCCTGACATATTGCCCTTGCCTTGATACTGCAAGGTTTTCAATGGGATCTACCTACTTCAATGAAATAACAGGTACATTAACCTAAACAATAAGCAAATAAATCTCAACTACTTCCCTTCTTAATCCTTGTTTTTAATCCTTGACTATAGAGATACACTTTACTCTTCCCTTGATATCTTTCTCAGATCTCATCTCTTTCCCAACTCATACTTATCCTCTACATATATAACAAACAAACAAACATACAAATAAAAACCCTTTCTTAAATCTAAATTTCCATTAAATTCTCCAGAACCTTATATTTTAATGTTTCTTTTTTTATTAGACTTCTCATACTCTCCCCATCTTTGCTTTCAGGGCAGTCTGGAATTCTTTGAAAAGCTGTATTCCTTACCACCCTCTACCATACGAAGTGAAAATTTGCTCTTGATCCTCAACATATCTTTTGTTCTACTTTACTGAGAAAATAAAGTTCATCTATCATGAGATCCTCCCATCCCATTAAATACTTTATAACTTCTTTTCCACATCTTCAATCCAATAGTTATTTGTTTTTAGTTAAGCAACTATTATATGCCAGGCACTGTAGTAAGTGGTGAGAGAATACAAAGAAAGGTACAAACAATCCCTACAGTTCAGGAGTTCATAATTTAATGGGCCAGATGATTTTGCAAACAATTATATACAAATAATATATACACAGAATAAATTGAAGATAATTAAAAAATATTTTATTCTTTGTTCCCATCTTGAAGGGAGAAGTTACCTTTTTTCCATGCTGAAGTCAAAACCTATTTTTATTTAATATAATCTTATGTTTATTTAATAACTTTATATTTATTTAATATTATAATAGTTGCAAAGTGCTCATTTGAACCTCACAATAATCCTACAAAATAACATGTTATTACCTCATTTTATTGAGGTGCATCAGTGAAATAGATTAGATACACATGACACAATAATCAAGGCCTATGGTAATTTAGTATTTGATAAACCTCAGTCTTCTGGAATAAGTTACTCAGTATTTAGGGAAAAAAAATTACTGGGAAAACTGGAAAATAGTATGTCAAAAATTTGGCCTAGACCTACATCTCATACCCCACACCAAAATAAGGTCAAAATGGGTACATATGATTTATGCATAAAGGGTAATGCTATAAGCAAAATAAGCAGATCTTTGGAGAAGGGAAGAATTTATGACCAAAGAACTAGAGAACATTATAAAAGGTAAAATGGACATCTTTGATTACTTTAAACTAAAATGTTTTGGCACAAACAAAACCAATAGAACCAAGATTAAAAGGGAAGTGCAAAGCTGGGAAAAAATCCTTACAGCCAGTATTTCTAATAAAGGTATTGTAATGCTCAGGGAGAAACTGAGGCAGTATCACATATTGGAAATTAGGTAATGCTTTATTGATGTTAATTGAGAGTTCAGAATCTATAGCTATGGATCAGGACTGCTGGGACTCATGTCTCAAAGCACACAGTCCAGGTCAGAGACTTAGACTGAGAGCCATGTCAGCCAACTGAATAATACAAAGTATTCAGCACCTCATTGATGGGGAACACGATTTTTATAATCTCTATAGCCCAGGGGAGACAAAGAACTCATGGGAACAGCTGAGCACATCTGGTGTCCAAGGAAACCATAAATTCAGTTCTGGCAGGTAAGGAGCAAGGATGCCAGAACTGGGAGAAGACAGAAAGTCTGGGTCATACAGATAAGGGGGATGTCAAGGATAGCCACCTGGAGGTTTCATAACTCCTTCGGAATGTGAGTCCAATTATTTCTGAAGGTCAGGAAGTGGGGATTGCTATTCTGGGACAGAGCAATTAAGGGAAGTTTGGAGATGGGAACTGTAGCTCGGACATGGGAACAGAGCAATTGAGGGAGACTGAGACAGCAACGGAGGGAAACTGAGACTGCGGCACAACAGTATCATTTCTAAAATATATATCTATCTATATATATTAAATCTGTAAGAATACAAGTCATTCCTTAATTGATAAAGGGTCAAAAGATATGAACAGTTTTCAGATGACAAAATTAAAGCCATCTATAGTCATATGAAAAAAATGCTATAAATCATTATTGATTAGAGAAATGCAAATTAAAAAATTCTGACTTACTACCTCATACTTCTCAGATTCACCAAGATGACAGGAAATGATAATAATGAATGTTGGAGAGGATGTGGGAAAATTAAGACACTAATGCATTGTTGGTGGAGTTGTGAAATGATCCCACCATTCTGGAGAACAATCTTGAACTATGCCCAAAGGGCTATAAAACTGTGTATCCCAGCAGTGCTATTACTGGATCTGCATCCCAGAAAAATCTTGTTATTTTTTAAATTATTATTATTATTATTTTTGCTGAGGCAATTGGGGTTAAGTGACTTGCCCAAGGTCACACAGCTAGGAAGTGTTAAGTGTCTGAGATCAAATTTGAACTCATGTCCTCTTGACTTCAGGGCTGGTGCTTTATCCACTATACCATCGAGCTGCTCCAATCCCAGGGAAATCTTAAAGAAAGGAAAAGGACCCACGTGCAAAAATGTTTATAGCCACTCTTTTCATGATAGCAAAGAATCGTAAAAGGAGTGGATGCCCATCAATTGAGGAATGGTTAAACAAATTGTGGTACATGAAGGAAATGGAATATTATTGTTCTATAAAAATGATGAACAAGCTGATTATAGAAAGGCCTGGAAAGATTTATATGAATTCATGCTGAATGAAACAAGCAGAACCAGGAATACATTGTACACAATAACAGCAAGAATGCACAATGATCAACTATGAAAGACTTGGCTCTTCTTAGTGGTTCAGTGATCCAGAGCAATCCCAATAGACTTTGAACAGAAAATACCATCTGCATCCAGAAAAAAAACTAAGGAGACTGAATGTAAATCAACACATGCTATGTTCACTTCTTTATTCTGGTTTGTTTTTGTTTTTAATCTCTTCCATGGTTTTTCCCTTTTGGGCTGATTTTTCTCTTCCAATATGATTCATAAAGTAATGTGTGTTAAAAAAATAAAGAAATAATTAAAAGAAAAGAAATGTAAAATTATATACTCTACAATCCTGTACCAAACACCCACACACATGTATATGTACACATATATAGTTAAAAAAGTAACATTGGAAACAGTTCTATGAATATGTATTTCAGACAACAATACTAAGAGAAAGCAGATTATTCTACTTCTATACTTCAAAAAGCAGAAACTTCATAAAAAAAAGTCAGAGAATTATAACTGTTAAGGAAAACACAAGTAATGTAATTAATTTACCTATCTTTAAAAAAATATTAATGATTTGTAGAAGTAGAAAGAGAAAGACATGTAGGAATTTAGTATTAAATGGCTGTAGTTCATTTCTAAAAACACACAGGGAGCTAAAAATGAAAATATAGATTAAAGAAATTAGAACTTAAAATGGAGGCCTAAAACTATATATATATATATATAAATCCTCATAAACCTTATTCTCCCACAGATGAATAACTATATTTTGTGCACTTAAATTGCATAATGAGTAGGCGCAAATAAAGAAAAGATAAATCAAACAAACAGGAATCGTGATATCCACTAATCAATTTATGGCAAACAAGAAAAATAAACTAACCCCTGAAATCTCTCAGGAAGACAAAAGCAAGGCCTATAGTGAATTGAGTTACAAGACAAAAGGAGGAACTGAAACCAAAAAAAGGAGATTTTGATTCAATGTTGGGATGGGTTTCCAGAAAGAACACTCTAATTTTTTTTATATTTTATATTTTATGTATTTCTGAGACTTGGAACCTTGTTGTTCATCATATCCCTAAACATTAGAACTCATGTAAGAATAGTTCATCATATAAAAATAATATAAAACCAAAATCATGACTAGAAATACTAGAAGTTTGTTTTGGAGGGTTTTTTTTTTGTCAGTTCTGGATTAAAACAAGAATGCCCTATTTTCTCATTTTTACATAATTCTAATATTAATAATATCTAGCATTTATGGAGAATTTTTAATAATACAATTTACTGCACTAATATCTCTCTCATTTGATGAGAAAAACAACCATAGAAGGTCCATTTACATGTAAAAATAGTTTTCAACATTCATTTTTGTAAGGTGTTGAGCTCCAAATATTTCTCCCTCTTTTCCCTTCCTCTCCCCAATTATTTAGCAAGTAATTTAACATACATTATACACGTGTGAGGATAGTAAACATATTTCTATATTAGTCATGTTGTATAAGAAAAGCAAGGACAAAGGAGAAAAACCATGAGAGAGAAAAAATGAAAATATTATGCTTTGATTTCTACTCAGTCTCCACAGTTCTTTCTCTGGGTATGGATGACATTTTCCATCATAAATCTAGTGGAACTGTCTTAGATCACTGTATTGCTAAGAAGAGTTAAGATTACCACACAGTTTTGTTGTTATTATGTGCAATGGTCTCCTGATTCTATATACTTCCTTAGGCCAGATTTAAATTTAAGAAATCTTTACTCTAATTTTAATTATCAACTATGCCATCTATTCCGGGTGTTGGAGATGAGGAAGTACATTTTATACATGGAATAATGTTGAAGGGAAGCAATATCTTCAGTTTATTCTTGGACATCTCATCGCCCCATGAATGTCTATGTGTCCGTTATCTAGCCCCTCTCTACTCAGAGATTCAATCACTTCACCATTTGTTTTCAAAGTTCTTGTACCATTTTTCTTGAGGTAGGTGAAGGAGATGAGGGGAGAAGTAATGTTAGTTGAGAGGGTGATGGAAGTTGAGATGTTGGTGGTAGGGAAAATAGAGGTATCTTTATAGTGAATTCTGGCCCATTTCCCCAGACTGATTCTATCAGAAATTAGAAGTTTGCCAATAACATTGTTAGTGAAGTTGAAAATATTAGTTTTTACAAAATCTTTTAATGGTTAAGTAAGGAAATGAATTCCACAAAGATATAGATAGATAGAGATAGAGATAGATAGATATGGATAGTTAATCCATATCTATCTATCTCTATCTCTATCTATCTATCTATCTATCTATCTATCTATCTATCTATCTATATTTAATAATTAGTAAAGCATGAAGAGGTTAGGGCATCTCAGTGGTCTTGAACAACTGATACTTGATGTACACTTCTAGAATGTCCTAAAAATTTCCTAACATTGCTCCTCAACTTAGGCACTGTAACACCTCTTTTATAACACATAACTTATGCATTGTAGTCTCACAATTTGTTTTGCCTTTCTCAACTCTATATTCTCTTGGTTCCCACACTTGTCAGAAAGCTTTTTTACTACAGTTTCATCAGCAATGGCCTGGCCAATGATGTTGATATCCATGTATTCACAGAAAGCAATAACCCTTGGAAGAAAGAGAATGTCGATTTGGCTTAATCATAAAAAGTAAAGATAATATATTGTAGCAAGTATGCTGTGAACTCAACCTTTCCACTTTAGGATATTTGAAGCATCTTAAATGTTTTTTTGGGAATATTTCTTTACTACCATTAACTCTCTATTGGATATGTTTTCCTGATAGGTGCCAATGACTAGTCTCTTGACTCTAACTATTTAAAGTTAGTTAAATTTTATAAAAGAATATTAATTTATCTTAAAAAACAGAAATATGTAACTTCAACAGTTAGGGGGATGACATACTTTCCTTTTTACCATCTTTCCCTCTATGGAGAATAGGGTTACTTTTAGCACAATTTCTATACAGCATTGGCTCCACTAAGTTCAGATCCCAATGTGGAATCATTCTTGAATGAGTCTTTGTATAAGTTATAGGGTACTATGTAAAGAAAGTTGCTCTTAGCTCTGTGGGGAACATTAGGGGTCTGCAGGGTACAAAACTGGAATCTGGGAAACTGAGATAACAGTCTGATAGCCTTTTTGAAAATTAAAAGGCTTGAGTCTCCAATCTCTTCACCTAAAATGAAAGAAGAAACACATTGTTGGGAAAGAATATAGTCTTTTATCACAGGCTGCCTATAAATTTAAGTGAGAATCTAAAGCTTCTCCTCATAGCATTCTTTCATGAGAAATCTTTCTTTGCCCTCCAAATAGTTAGTATATTCCTTCTCCAAACTGCTTTTTATTTGTTTCTCTGAGTGTATGCATGTATGAATATATATATGCATATATGTATATGTAAATATGTGCATACACATATAAATTACATAGGCATATATATGTGTATAAGTGCCTATCTGCATAGACATACACATGAATTTATATATATATTATGTGCATATACCTATGCAATACCTGATGTGTATATATGCGTATATGTGTATTGTTTATGTGTATATAGGCACACATAATTACAAATATATATATATATATATGTATATATATATATATATGTACCCACTCATGTGTTATCTCTATTATTAGAATGTAAACTTTTTTAGGGCAAGAGATATTTTACAATTTTTTTGGATCCCCAGCACTAGTGTCTGATATATAGAAAGTATCTAATAAATATTTGTTAAGTAATTGTTGAAATCATAAATAATCCATATATCTTTTATATGTAGATCATTCTGAAATACATACTCAAGTAAACATACCCAAGTGGGAACCTAATGTTCCTTAATCTTAACCATCTCTTGACTTGGAGAACTTTACATAGGGAAATGAAGATATCTATTTAGAAACAGGGAGAGGATTGCTATCTTTAGGTAAGATTATATGATTTACATATGCAAAGAATTTTATTGTAATTCCAATTTTTCCTCATAGGGAACAGTGGATAAAATGCTAGATTAAAAAACTGGGCTACAATATTAGCTTTCATAGTATTTTTACAACCATTGGTAGCTCATATTGAGCCTTCATTTTATTATTTACTATCTACATAATAATATTTATGCTATGTATGTGAATAGAAGGTTCAAATGCAATAATTTAAACAAAGCATTTTGCAAATACCTTAGAGCTATATAAATTCCAGTCCTTATTATTATGATAAAATTAAAAATGAGAGAGGTAATGTTGCATGCAGAAAATGCAAAATTACATAGGAACAAGTGACAAAAGTGGGATCTAATCCTACCAGGTCTTCAGTGTCTAAGTCATTCACTGTTCATTTAACTCACAATGCTATCTCCCATAATGGTCTTTCTCAAAGCTAATAACTCACCATTAGAGACACAAGACTTGAATCTATTGATTCTACTACATATGCATGTTAGATTTTGCAATAAAGGACAAATGATGCTTTGTTCTATATAGAGTTTGTGAAATTAATTCATTACATTTATATTGAAAGCCTTCGTTTTTCAGAGATATACAAACAGTCTTTATTTCCTTCTCTTGCTTGGAGTTCTATCCTCTACTGCCAAACAGAATAAATCCAATCACCTTTCAGACTGAAATACATCTTTCTCAAATGAACTTATCTTGGTTATTCTACCTGTCTTCACATAACTTTGACTCAAATCCCTCAATCATTCTGATTTTGTTCCTCATATCGAGTTTATATGAACATTGAAACCTCCAAATAAACTTCTTTTTAATCATCTCTTTCCTTTCATACTTGTGAAAGAGGTGCAGTGGAAAGAACACTGGGCCTGAAGTCAACAGCATGAACTGGGGCAAGTCACTTAATCTATTTACTTCAATTTCCAGCATTGTTAACACAGATTAGTAACACAGATGACATATGGTAAGCAGTCTACAAATGATTAATCATTTCTCTTACTACTTGGAAAAATAACAATTAGAATTCCAGTCTAAATAGGTACAAACAATTATAAGAATACTCTTCTATCTTTCTCTTATGTTGTAATGAGGATTTAAGGGCTTACTTGAAGCAAATAGGGTCTTTGATGAGTACTAGTTATGTATATACTTGGAATTGTCTCCAAATATCCTTTACTACATGTCCCAGGATCTCTAGGATGCAAAATTTGGATTATAAATTCAGCACATCCAGATATAGTAAAAACATAGACATAGTAGTGAAAATTAAAAAACCCGGAAAGTAATTCACTAATTAATATACTTTCAGAGTTTCTTCTTTCTTTCCTTCCCTCTCTTTTGGCTTCCATAATTTTTTTTTAAAATAGGAAGGCAAAGCTTCATTTGGAATATATTCTTTTCTCTACTAATAAAAGTTTTGAATAACAAGATAAGCCTGTAGCGTCTCAGATAACACTTAATAGGATTCCTGTATAGTAGTCATTTCTGAATGGTATCAACTTGAGTTTGCTACTTTTGTAACAAAACATTCATAGGAGCCCATTGCAGAAACTGCTTGATAGTTGACACTAAACCCAATCTGTATATGAGAAAGCCAAATTACCATAGCCCTTGTCAACTAGTATCAACTTATGAGACATAATAGTGCAATATGAACCTTCAGCACCATTTTGAGAGATTGGCATAGCAATGTAAATGATTGTGTTGGCTATAGAATGAAAAGGAAGACATAGATCAATTCTTTGATGTAGAATTCTGTAAAAAAAAAAAAAAAAGTGTATGAAAGAAGAGTCTAAAGAAGAAGAGGTCACCCTAAAAGGAAAAAAATTTCCCCAGAAAAATTTTGTGAGGTAATATCATTTTAAAGGGAAAAATGGAATATGATCAATGTCACTGATGAATATTGAACAATAAATGATCTTTATCTTTCTGTTGCAATTCTATAGTTCCTTTCTGTTTTCTAAAATAAATCCACGCAGCAAATTGACTAGACTCTAGTATTCTTCAGGAAATGACCTAATGAATGTAAAGATAATGCTAGGGAAATCTATTTGAGCTGCCTGTAAGAGTTTTACAGACTTTAATGAGTTGTAAAAGATTAAGAACAAAATTGACAATAAGTAACATTTTTCAAAATAAAAAGAAAAGAAAAGAAACCTCTACCTCAAGGGGAAGGTGCATTATTTTCTTTATAGTCAGATTGAATTTGTTCATCTTTCTGATTTTATTCCAAGATAAGCATCCCAATTCATTCCTAAGGAGCCTACCAGATCTGGTAAGAGGATTGTCATTGTTCCATTTGAACTGCTACTATTTTCTTTGCATATTAGTAATTACTTGCCTTTGGTCACCTAATAGTGGAGCATTTAAATTCAGCTTCTGTGGCTTCCCCCAGGAGATTTTCTTCTGAAGAAGCACTTCCTATTCAGAGCCAAATATGAAAAAAAAAAAAAAGTTAGGATTTGACATTTTAAATGAATATTTTGGAACCAATGCAAGGATTACATCAGTTTTCAGGTTCCATATCAATTAGGTATCTGACCAAAGAAAGATTGTCTATTTAAAATTTTTAATTCACAAGCAAACAAGTGTTTTGGTCCATCATAGTACATATTCACATCATTTTTCTCGAAGTTATAGAATCTCTGGCTTGGAAGCAACCTTAAAGACCATATAGTTCAACTTAAACTTGAAAAAATACTCACTAGACAACTTGTCTCACATTTGATCATTTACCCTTTTCTGGATAGGCTCTAGTGAAAAGGAAAATTACCAGCTCCAGAAGTAGTTTGTTTAATGTTGTTTCTAAGAGTTATGAGTTATTTATATGCATCAAGCCTAAATCTGGAATTTTTATACCTGGTTCCTAGTTTGACCCAAGGAAGACTATTAGGTTAGGTATCAGAACTCTCCTGAAGTCATCCTTTTTTCATTGTTTTCTTTAGTAAATTGTTATAATAAATATGCTTAAACATTGTATATTTGGAGCTAGAAGACCTTTGTAGTCTTCTGATTCAACCTCTTCAAATCTGCAAATGATGAAACTGAAGTCCAGAAAGATTTAAATGAATTAACCACTCAAATAGTAAGTGACAGAGGGAGGTTTTGAACCCAGATACTGTGATTTCTGAATTAGTGTATTTTCTACCACACAATGCTGCCTCTTTCTAGAGCAGAACATAATTGATTTTTCAACCTTAAAAATCTCTGAGAGATATAGTGGCAGGCCATCTTTATATAGGAAAAGCTTCTGTTTGGGTTTCACAATTTCACAATTCTATCCAAGGGAGAAAGAATCACAGACATTGGTGTTGCATTAACATGATGCAAAGTGAAATAGAAATTTCTATTTTTCTTTTCTTTTAGCCAAATGGAAAAACTTAATAAAAAAAAATGAATTGTCAAAATGATTTGAATTACCTCATTTGACTATCAACTCTAATCAAATGATCTAAGTAACTACAAATCTTTGCTGCTATGAAGATAGAGTTGAAAAGCCAACTTGCATTAAATGCTGTACTATTCTCTATGAACTAAAAGAGACAATGTAATTAGTTCCTGAAAACAAAATAAGATATTTTTTCCACAAGCACAAAATTACCTCAAAATAATTTTAAATGAGAAAACTTTTGGTAATAACATTTAGGTCAAATTTGTATTTGTACACAATTTAGCCAGATATACATATATATTTTCAAGTCCAAAACTAAAGAGTAAGACTATAACCTCTTTTTCTTTGAAATATTATGAAAATTCAAAGGATGATTGAAAAAAAATAATGTCCAAGATCATACTGCTATTCTAAGTAAGGATCCTCTTTTTTTTGTCTCCTGCTACTTATTTTTTCTCATGTCCCTTGCCCATTTTTTATTCAAAAAGTGGATATTTATTGATGTGCCTAAGTGCCAGTAATTCCATTCACATAAATAAGGCAGTGTCAGGAAGTCAGTTCCAAACCTCCAGAAACAAAACCCAATTCTCTAACAATAAGTATATCGATTGAGTCATCACATAGTATCTTTCATTTGTATTCATTTCATCTTCAAATTAATAGGAATTATGTTCAGAAGCTCTTTTTGTCTGAACCAATTTCGTCTTGCCATTTTTTTCGGTTTAAATTCCTAGCCAGCAGTCCTGCAGAGATAAAAACTCCCAAAGCTGCTCAGTTTTGGTTTTTTTTTTGTTTGTTTGTTTTTTTAGCTTTGTGAAAAGCAGCTTGTTTCTTGGGCAGCTTCGAAATCACCCACTAGAAAGTTACTTGCTGATTAGTTTGACATGTTTTTATTGTTCAAAATATCGCAAAAGAAGAATGATCATCTGTCATAGTCAACCTCTATCAACAATATGGCTGAAAAATAGGAGGCAATAGTAAATGTACTAAGAATATGGTATGTGAAAGAAATTGGAATTGTTTAGTCTTCAAAGATAAAAAAAAAGACATAAACATTTTGAAGGCACTTTGATCATATTAAACCAAAAAGGCAGTCGACTTTATCTGGTTCAAACCTGAAGATTCAGAGAAAATTATTGCATTAGAGTTATTTGCAGATTATCTAGAATATATAATAATAGACAAGAATGTCCTGAATATTTGAATATGCATTAATTTTATTCAATTAATTAAATATAATAGTGTCTCAAAAATAATCTGGGGAGATATTCATATACCTACAATTTCCAGGAGAGCTGCCAAGATCAGAATTAAGACTAAGGCATAGAAATTCTAAAAGGACAAATTTAGACTTGATAAAGAAAAACTTCCTAACAATTTGTGTTACTTGAAGTAGAAAGGCTGTCTCTCAAGCTGGTGACTTCCCTTTGTGGGACTCTAAGTTCAAGGTAAAAGCTCACTTTTAAAGTAAAATATAATGGAGATTCTTTTCTTTCTTCAAGTACAGCTTGGACTAAATGGCTTTTGCCCTGCTAAAATCAATGTGTATTATTCCAATGAAATCATAGATCATAAATGTACAAAGTTACACATATATCACACACACATACATAATACTTTAGAAGCAAAATTATATAGTCCTTTAAAGTCTGCAAAATATTTTATAAGTATTACCTTATTTTCCACAGAAAATGATCCTGGGAAGTAAGTGCATTATTATAACCATTTTATAGATGAAGATAATTATGTAGAAAAGATTCACTGATTTATCTAGAGTCACCCTGCTTGTAAGAGTATGAGTATGGATTTGAATACTGTACCATATAGTAATTTAGGTATAGATACATAGGAAGATAGATAGATAGATAGATAGAGTCCTTCCACTATAGCAGAATAGCAACTCACCTCTAACTAATATTCTTAGAAAGTTACCTCATGGATAATATACATTCCTTACAAAGAATGCTGAGAGATCATTTTCTCACTTTAGGGGTACAATTTATATTGCCAGGAGGCCTTATTTGAATGAATAGTAGGAAATATTTATGCTGCTTTTACATTACACCAAAGAAATATTTTCAATCAATTCAATTCAGTAGAGGGAAGGGGGAGGAGGGTAAACAATCAATACTGTGTAGAAAAATACGGAATCTTAAATTCTTGGCATTGTGTAGGAAAGGGAGTAAAATATTTTTAGAAGGATGCAAGAAAAGCAAATAGGAATCAGTCAGAAGCCTGCCTCTCACCACAAAGTTCAATCTTTTAAATAATGCCCTCAAGTATAAAACACAAAACAAAATAATTGTTGTATCTGCTATTTACTGATCAAATTAAACCCCTAAATTTACTGTTGAGTAAATTAATCTGGAAATAATGTTAGCAATTAATTTAGTGTTTTTAGAGTTGATATGTCTTTTTATGGATAAATAATATGCAATAAGCATCAGAAATGAATTGGAATCTTTCAATTAAAAAAAACAAAACAACAACAACAACAACAACAACAACAAAAACTATGTAATTTTCCCTGTCTTGTTTTAACCAGTTTCTCTAGATAACTACATATTAGAGCTGGGAGAACACTGTTTTGAATTTGTTTCATTTTTAAGTGTGTGTGTGTGTGTGTGTGTGTGTGTGTGTTTGTGCATGAATATATATGCATAAATATACATAAATATATAACTAACAAAAGAAAAGGGAAAATATTTTATCTGCTTTGAGAGAATATCATATAATATCATGCCAAAGGAATACATATAGACTCACTCAGCTTCTATTCTGTTGAAAATGAATGCAAAATGAATGGGTGAAGAAGATTAAGTTACAGGGATAGGGTTAAAAAAAAAGAGGCTAAGAAAGAAAACAATAAATAAAAATAAAATGAAGGGAAATTCACAAATAGTGATCATTATTTTGAGTGTGAATTGGATGTTTATAGAAACTCTCTTTGTGGTGGCAACGAACTGGAAATTGTAGGGATCCACATTATTTGTAGGGAATGGCTGAACAAGTGGTGGTGTGTGGTTGTGATGGAATAATATTATGCTATAAAAAAATGATTAGTTCCATATGGAAATATATTACAAATGAATGTATGTTGTGCAAAAATATTTATAGCAGCTCTTTTTATAGTGACAAGGAACTGGAAAGTAAGTGGGTACCCTCACTTGGGGAATAAGTTACACTATATGAATGTAATGGAATATTATTGGTCTATAAGAAACGATGAGAAGGATTATTTCAGAATGGCCTGGAGAGACTTATATGAACTGATGCTAAGTGAAGTGAGTAGAACCAAGAACACAACAGCAGCAAGATTATGTGGTGATAAACACTTGATGGACATGGCTGTGGGGAATGAATGTGAATCACAGCACAGTATTTTCATCTTTTTTGTTGTTTCCTTGCTTTTTTTCTCTTTCTCATTTTTTTGATCTGATTTTTCTTGTGCAGTATGTTAAATGTGAAAACATGCTTAGAAGAACTGCACATGTGTAACTTATATTGATTACTTACTGTCTAGGGGACTGGCATGTGGAGAAGAGAGGAAGAAAAAAATGGAGCACAAGGTTTTGCAAAGGTGAATGTTGAAAACTATTTTTTGCATATATTTTGAAAATAAAAAGCTATTATTTTAAAAAATGCATAAAAAATGAACGTACATATATAACCTATATCAGATCACTTGTTAATGTAGGAAGAGAGGAGCTAAGGAAAGGGAGGAAGAAAAAATATTGAAACTCAAAATCTTACAAAAATGAAAGTTGAAAACTGTCTTTGCATGTAATTAGAAAAAAAAATATTATGCTATTAAAATATTTTTTAAGAAGAAAGAAATGATGAGCTCAAAGATCTTAGATAGACATAGAAAGATTTGTGCAAAGTAGTGAAGGAACTAAGTTAGAAGAAGAAACACTGTGTATAGTAACAGCAATATTGTTTCAAAAAAGACCAAGAGACTAAGTCATTTTGACTATTACAAATACACAGTTTAAAAATAAAGAACATATGAAGAAAGATACTATCTGTATCCAGAGAGAGAACTTATAAATAGAAGTATGTATAGAATAATTTTGAACACACATAATTGTATACATACACATCTTTTTGTGTCTAATGGTACCCATTTCTAGGATGAAGGGGAGAGGGAAAAAAGGGGGGGGGGAATCAATTTATATCAAAATGAATACTAAATGGAGAGAAAACTTAAGTCACCCTGAAGACTAGGGTTCTCATTTCTAAAACCATCTTTGTCATGGGGAAGAAATTTTGATTCTTTCTCTCATTCTGTCTTGCTTTCTCTGTCTTTCTGATTCTGTCTGTCTCTCTTTGCATTTCTCTTTCTGTTTTAGCTCTATCTTTGTCTCTGTCCATGTCCTGGTCTCTCTTTCTTATTTTGGATTTTATTGACCATGACATTGCATTATGTAGTCAGTAACAAAAAGCTGGACAAGAAACACTTTGTAATCAAAATCAATATGGCAGAGAAAAATTTTGTTCCTTGATATTTGGCACAATGTTTATTTCCCTGATAAAAACAACATTCTATTTTAATTTAATAAATGATTTTTGTGTATTCCTAGAAATAGACACTATTTTATTATATTTTGAAGAACATGAATTATTAAAAAATGTTATCAAGTAATTATTCTTCATAAGAATAAAATTTCAATGACTGCTTATTTTCACAATTTGAAATATATATATTTTTTTCAATTTAAGCTTTTAATTTTCAGAATATGTGCAGGGATAATTTTTGACATTCATCCCTGATATAGGCCATGTCCATAAGAATTGATTATTATATAATCTTGCTGTTGCTGTGTATAATGATCTCCTGGATCTGCTCATTTCACTTAACATCAGTTCATGTAAGTCTCTCCAGGCCTCTCTGAAATCATACAGTTGATCATTTCTAATAGAACAATAATATTCCATAACATTCATATACCATAACTTCTTCATCCATTCTCCAACTGATGGGGATCTACTCAGTTTCCACTTTCTTACCACTACAAAAAGGGTTGCCACAAACATTTTTGGAAATGTGGGTACCTTTACCACCTTTATCATCTCTTTGGGATACAAGCCCAATAGAAAAACTGCTGGATCAAAGGGTATGCACAGTTTGATAGCCCTTTGAACATAGTTCCAATTTGCTCTCCAGAATGGTTGAATAAGTTCACAACTCTATCAACAATGTATTAGTGTCCCAATTTTCCTACATCCCTCCCAACATTCATCATTATCTTTTCCTGTCATTTTAGCCAATCTGAAAGGTATGTAGTGGTACCTCAGAGTTGCCTTAATTTCTCTGAACAATAAAGATTTAGGACGTTTAAAAAAAATTGCAAATAGATCTTTAAAATTTTCCTTAATTTAAAAAAAAACACTATTCCCCCAAAATGTACTTTCTATATTCCAGTAGCAGGTGAAACCATAGACCTGTTATTTTCTTAAATTTTCAGTTGTTCATGAATGACTGATTCTATCTAATGTCAAAGAAGTTAAGAAATCCCAGATCCAGGACTGGAACCTTAGTCCTCTGACTCCAAATAAAACACTCAATTTTGTACCAAAGTTATCTATTTTTTTTAACCCTTTAGACTTTGTAGAAAGTATACAAAAGTAAATGTCAGGAGATCTGACTCAGAGAAAAAGCTTTTTCACTTAACTCTGTAAACTTGGTCAGACATGTCATTCTTTAATCCTCAGGTTGCTCATTTATAAATTTGTAAATTTCAGCTAACTGATCTCTATAGCTACAAGATATATTCCCAATCCCCTTTATTCCAACAAAGAAGGGTGGACATTTGTGAGAAGACTAGCTTAACCTACTTCATTCTAGATAATCAAGAAATTAAATTTTGGCCATGCAAATGTCACTGACTGACACAAAGACTATGCTAACAATCAAGTAATTAAATAAAAAAAAAAAAAACATATGGTTGGAAGACTGCTATTATCTTTTGCTAGTCCATCTTACAAAAGTGTATTTCTTGACATTTTAATTGTCATAATAACATACATTATGGAGCACTTTAAGTTTTGCAAAACATCTTCCTTACTACACCCCACTGTGGTAGTACATATACTAATATATCAATTTATGGATGATGAAAGTCTTTATTTTGTATTTGGTTGGTTGGTTGGTTCTCAAAGAGGACCAAAATAACATCCCTATGTTAAGAATCAAGTTACAGTGTATCTGGCAGAAGCAACTAGGTGGCACAGTGGATAGGACTCCAGCCCTGGAGTCAGGAAGACTCATGGTCTGGACTTCAAAGCTAACCTCAGACACTGTGCAGCCCTGCACAAGTCATTCAACCCTATTTTCCTCAGTTTCCTCATCTATAAAATGATCTGAAAAAGGAAATGGCAAATTATTCAAGTTTTTTTGTCAAGAAATCCTCCAGCAAGGTCAGATGTGACTGAAAATAATTAAATAACAATGGTCCTAGGCCCATGATTTCATCTAGAGAATCCCTAAAACACTCTTAATATCCCCTACTATAATGTAACTGCCTTGGGTAAGAATTGTTTTATATTCTGCCTTTCAAAAGATGTTCAATAACAAATGTTGCTTGAATGAACATATGAGAGTCAAATAATTTTCTCATAATCACACAGCTAGTAATTATACAGGATTTTGAACCCAAACTCTCTTAATCCAGAAATAACAATTAAACATTGTTTATAGCCATTATAAAAATTCAAGAAAACACAATAAGTAGTTTTTTATCCTTTAAACATATTTAGAATGAAAAGGAATCTTCCATGTCCAATCCTTATTTCCTCCTTCAGATTTTATTAGACCTGGCACAGAATTTGAACTCATTCAGCCAATAAGCATATGTCAAGTTCCTACTATGTAGAAGGTACTGCCCTAAGCCATGAGTTTATATAGACAAACAAAAAACTTTTCCTGCTTTCAAGATGCTTGCAATCTAATTAATGAAGAAGAGAACATAAAACAACTACATAAATTCAAAATAATTAAAATATAATTTGCACATTATTTTAGAGGGAATAATCAGAATTAAATGGGATTAGAAAAGTTTACTTCCAGAACATTGTTTTTATCTGAGACATGAGGAAAAAAAAAGAGAGAGAGAGAGAGAGAGAGAAACCCAGGAGACACAGATGACAACACACAGAATTTCAGGAATGAGGGACGGGATAGTGAAAATAGATGGAATTGAGAATTAGAGTATCTTATATGAGGAACTAAAGCAAGAAAGCCAATGTCATTGGAATGCAAAGAAGATGGAGGAAGGAGTAAGAGAACTAGAAAGGTGGGAGGAACAGGTCATAAATATCAAATAGATGATTATGTATAATATCCCCTGTGTGATAGGGATCCAGTGGTATTTACTAAATAGGAGTATGAGAATATATGAAATTTTCAGACCTGTACTTTAGAAAGATCATTTTGAGATCTGAGTGGAGTAAGGAGTGAGATAGGGCAAAAAGACCAGTCAGCAGCCTCTTGCAATAATCTCAGCATGAAATGATAAAGGCTTACTCCAGTGTGGTGGCTGTGTCAAAGAAGAAAAAGAGAAGGATATGAGAGACGTTCTAAAGATCAAATTAATAGGACTGAAGAATAGGTTGAATATGATGTGTGAGAAAGAATTAAGATTTAAGGATGGCATTTAAGTAGCATGCCTAGGTGATTGGGAACATGACAACACTGATGGGAAAGGTAAAAAGAAGAGAAAGTTTTGGGAGAAGAAGTGATAATGCATTCACTTCTGGAGTTTAGGATATTTATGAAGCATCCAATTTAAATTTTCTGATAGCCATTTGGAGACATGATATAGGAGAGTTAACAGACAACGTAGGACTGGATAATTAGAGAAGAATTATCAATATAGAAATGATAACTAAATGTTCATGAGAATTGATGCTATCACCAAGTATAGCATAGAGGAAGAAGAGAAGAAAGCCAAGGAATATGAACTTTGTGCATGGTTAGAAGTCATAACCCATGGACAAAAATCCAACAAATGATCCTGAGGGGGAGCTTTCAGAAAGTATAGAAGGAAACCAGGATTGAGATTGTCACACTCCACCCCCCCCAAAAAAAAAAAAATTAGAAAGAAAAGACCAGAAAGCAGAAAGACAAGAGAGGTAAAGGGAGTAATGAAAAGGGGTAAAGGCTAAAACAAGTTCCAGCAAGTTGAGGACTGAGAAAAGTCCATTGAATTTAGCAATTGCAATATAATAGGGAATATTAGAGAAAAGAGTTTCAGTTGAATAACATTGGAAGCCAGACTTGACATGTAAGAAGATTATGAGAGAAAAGAAATTGGAAGCAACTCTTGTAGGACAACCTTCTCAAGGAGTTTTGTCACAAAAGGAAGGAAAGACACAGTATGAAAACTAATGGGAATAGTGAGATCAAGTTAGTGATTTCTTTTTTGAGAGTATGAGGTTGATGGTAATGTTTCTAGTAGCAAGTGGATAGGGAAAATTGAAGATAACTGAGAGTTAAATAACAAAAGGGACAATCTGATGGAGAAGAAAGGATAGAATGAGATCATTTCTTAATACTAAGGAGTTTACTTTAGCAAATAGAAATGCCACCTCATGTGAGATAGAGGTGAAGTCAGAGATAAAGTCAGAAAGTATCTGAGCAATGTGAGATTAGAAAAAGGAAGAAGAGGAAGTTCTTAGCAAATTACCTGTTGCTTATTACCTGTGTGACCTTACATGAGCCACTTAACATTGTTGGACCTCTCTTCATTTGTAAAATGAGTAAGTTAAATTAAATGATTTCTAAGGTCCCTTCTAGTTTCATGGCAATGATTCTAGGGAGTTGGAAAAATTTAGGAAGACATATAAACTAACGAAGAACTAGGAAAATAATACATATATAGAACACAATAATGCAGATGCACGCTATATCTAATATAAATAGAAAAAATAAAATGAAGCCAAAAGCTGAGAAAAAGTAGAAACTAAATTTTGCCTTGGTGGAAGGAAACAGTATCTCTTTCCTTTCAGGACTGACATTTAGACTATCAAATGTGGTTATTGAATTAGTTTTACTTATGTGTTTTCTTTATTATGAAGAGCATAGTTCAATTTATATGCATGTTTGTAGGAGAGAGGGATGCCATATCCAAAAATTAATTATGATATAAAAAGTAAAATCAGTAATAAAAACTTTTTATTTATTTTTTAAGAGGGGCTGCTTTGGAGTAGCTTCTCCTCTTTTTCAGAGTCCAGATTAAACAGGAAAGGAATTTTGGTTTAGCTGGAAAGATTCTGAAGTATGATAAAAACAGAACTTGTAACTAAAACTTTCTGTTTTCTTAGTGAAGTCACAGATAAAATCCTTTGCTGAAAACAAGGTAGGAGAAGGGAATTCTTCAAAAATATATACCACACGATGAATGTTGGAGGACATGTGGGAAGACGGGACACTGATGCATTGTTGGTGGAGCTGTGAATGGATCCAACCATTCTGGAGAGCAATTTGGAGCTATGCTCAAAAAGTTATCAAACTGTGCATACCCTTTGACCCAGAAGTGTTTCTATTGGATTTATATCCCAAAGAAATCATAAAAGAAGGAAAGGGCCCCACATGTGCAAGAATATTTGTGGCAGCTCTTTTTGTGGTGGCTAGAAACTGGAAACTGAGTGGATGCCCATCAATTGGAGAGTGGCTGAATAAATTATGGTATATGAATGTTATGGAATATTATTGTTCTGTAAGAAACGACCAGCAGGACGATTTCAAAGAGGCCTGGAGAGACTTGCATGAACTGATGCTGAGTGAGATGAGCAGAACCAGGAGATCGTTGTACACGGCAACAACAGTACTATATGAGGATCAGTTCTAAGGGACATGACTCTCTTCAACAATGAAATGCTTCAAACCAATTCCAATTGTTCAGTGAAGAAGGCCATATACACCCAGAGAGAGGGATGTGAAATGTGGACCACAACATAACATTTTCATGTTCTCTATTGATGTTTGCTTGCATTGTATTTCCTTTATTGGATTATTCTTTCTTATAGATATGATTTCTCCTGAACAAAAAAAATGATGTGTGGCAATAACTATACATATATTCAATTTAAGTATTCTAACATAATTCTCATGTAGTGGATATCCTGCTATCTAGGGGAAGGGTGGGGAGTAGGGGGTAAAAATTTGTAACAGAAAGCTTTGTAAGGGTTAATGTTTAGGAATTACCCATACATATTTTTTTGCAAATAAAAAGTATTAATAAAAAAACAAAAAACAAAATATATACCACAGAAAATATCACAGATTCAACCATAGAATAAAAAGATTTCTATTTAGTAGAATAAACTTCTTTGACATTATTAAATAAAACACCTTTGTAGAAAACCCAGTTAGTAGTATTTCAAACTCTTCGAAAATCCTAGAAACAAGGGACAGCTAGGTGGCACAATGGATAGAGCACCAGCCCTGAACTCAGGAGAACCTGAGTTCAAATCCGATCTCAGACCCTTAACATTCCCCAGCTGTGTGAACCTGAGCAAGTCACTTAACCTTATATTGCCTCAGCAAAAAAAAAAAAAAAAAAAAATAGAGAGAGTGAATATTAGAAGGGACAGTTCCAAAATCCTAGAAACAGACTTTGAATATATTACTAATTTGACTGTCATTTGCATTCTGTGCTTTGTCTTTTAGGTCTCATGTTTATACAATAAATCAAATTAACACTTCATTATCATCATCATCCAATATCCACTAATTGATTACTGGCATTCAACTTTTTTAAGCAAAACATACAAGACACCAAAAAATATAAACATTGTAAAGGTAAGCAATATCTGTTCCACAAAATATACAATATAGGAAAATCAAGAGTTAATAACATTAAGAATATTTGGGGAGTTTATGTTTTGAAGTACTGAGTTCAGTTAGTTTATATACTATAAATGTCTAGTCTATGCAATAATGTTCTTTAAAATGAAAGCTGATGAAGAATTACAGCAATTAAAAACATACGTATCTTATATGCCTCCCACCAGCAAAATTTAATGACAACTTGTCTGTTGAATTAGCCTGTTCAGTGAATAAATCTGAAATGTGCCAATTATGCAAACTCAATACAGTACATACAGTGAAATGTTCATAAACAAGTACCTGCTGTGACAAAAGTTTTCTATCATCATTGGTGATGTTCCAATGTCAATCTCACTTAGTAATCACTAGGAGGGCAATTGCTGCCAGCTCCCCTTTCTGAGAACTCTCCCAACTCCCCTACGTATAGCTCACTGAGGAGATAAAGAGTTTAATTTGATTTTCACTTTCAGGTAAGTAAATGTGTTCAACAATTGCAGTAGATGCCCTCATGACCTCAGAAAGAGACAACTCTGCCAATTAGGGTTTTTATGCAATCTTGTGGGATTGCTTATGGAGACATTCAGAGGGAAAGAAAGAAATAAAAGATCAAGTACCTACAATATACCAGGCTTGTTGCTAAGCACTTTAGAAATATTATCTCATTTTATCCATTACAGTAATAATAAGTCTATTATTAGAAGCTAAGAGATTCTATTTTTGACTGTCATTAATAGCCAGAATTATCTTCCCCCATTAGAATGTGAGCTCCATGAAGGTAGACTGACTTTCTTTTTGCTTATATATTCTATTCTATTTCATGCACTTAGCATAGTGTGGGACACATAGAAAGTCTTAGATGAAAATTCATCAATTTCATTTAACTGGAAATGTGAAGTTAAGAAAAGTATTTTTTTTTTTTCTGTAGTTTCCTCAGCTATAAAATCAGTGATTAAATAAGTTTATTTCCCATTTCTTAAAACTACCTTTTCTAATGGTAGTTTTATACACCCATATAGCATGTGAAGGTTTGCAAAACATTCTTCAGGCAACAATTCCATAAGATATTTGATATAATTATTCCCATTTCATATATAAGGTGGCGGTTCAGGGAGCTTAAGTTATATTGTGACCCATACTTTCCTTGGTACATATTAAAATTAATTCTCTCTTCCCATACTTCTTTCAGAGTAGTTCAAACCCAGGTCATCTAATTATGTAATACATTCTCTTTCCATCACATCAATAAAACTTAATTGTAGGGACAGATTAGGTAGTAGATTAGCTGTACCGTCACTAATCTGTGCAACCAAGAATGCACCATTGACATATGGGTTCCCCAGCATTCAGAGTCAAGAATTCCCCCCTTTCTGTGAAGTCTTCATGTATTGGAGAGTCATTAGAGGAATAAACACTGCTTCATAGATAAATTTCTTGAGGGACAATTGTAACAATATTGCTATAGGAACCAAGGTGCAATACAATTAGATACCTAAGTAATTCTAGAAGTAGGAAATAAGACTTTTGGGTACTAGACTTCTGCTTAGGTCCTCCATAAACAAGATTTTCTGCTGCCAAAACCAGCTTCAATAGAACCCTCCCAAATCCTCTATTTATGTCGATCTCCAATTGATCTTTCTGGACTCATTGTATTTTATTCCTCTTCCTGATTCCTTCATTCCAATCACACTGTCCTTCTACTCCCTACTACCCTATATATAAGCCCTTAGGGGAGGGTACTGATGAAACTGTGGTAAATTAGAAAAAGCATACATCCCTAGTCATTTTGTGGTCACTTACTAGATGTTGTCAAATAATCTAATTTCGATAAGCTTGCTTCCTAATTTATAAAATGGAAATTTTAATGTTATTAATTGTGGTTTTAATAAAATATGATAATGTACAAAGTCATTTAAAAAGAATAAAACCTTCAAGTACTATATAAAAGTGACTTTTTAAAGTCAACAGCTAACTTTTTAATAGGAGACTATAAAACACAAAATATAACTTGAAGAAATATCTGAGATTAATTAGATGAAAGCCATACTTGGACTATGAATATAGGTGAATATACCTTACTAAACAAACAAAAACACATAATATGTGAGACAAAAAATTTAGAGCAAAATAGTACTTAGTCAATGAACAATAAATATTTAATAAGTACTTACTCTGTGCCAAGTATTGGGCAAACAAACATGGAAAAAAATAAAAAGACCATGACCTCAAGAAACTTATGATATAATAGGGGAAGACAATTTATGAAAGAAAGTTGAAAAGGAGGAAAGGTACTCTGCATGACAGAAATGTTAAAAAAAAAAAAATGTCCAAAATGAGTACAGACAGAAAAGCCAAAGAAATTCAAATATGAGTCTAACCAGGTAGGAAATGAGATGTCTGACCTGTTCCATAGCCATAAGTGCAGCGTTAGTAATTCATAGTTTTGCCTGCCAATCAGAGGTGCAGAGAGTAGTTGGGAGGTATGAATAGTATAGCTCATTGGATCATCTAAGATGATGAGATTTGTCAATGATAAACTTAACTGTGACTGGGGAAGAATCAAAGAAATACAAAATGAGTGTTGCTGCTGAAGCCAAAAAAAGTCTAAAACTGAATGCAGGAAATTGGGAAATAAAAGACATGTCTTTGTTACTGTTGTTTACTCAATTTTTTTGTCATGTTTGACTTTTGATAAACCCATCTTTTTGGCAAAGATAAGGAAGTAATTTACCATTTCTTCTCTAGCTCATTTTACAGATGAGGAAACTGAGGCAAACAAAAATGAACAATTTGCCCAATCACATAGTCCAAGGACAAATTTGAACAAAGTTGAGTGTTTCTACAATCTTTAGAAACTGTGCCACTTACTACCCTTAGACTTTGCATGAATACCATCTAAACTACCAACTCTATTCAGAGATGACCAAACTATATTAGCATAAAACATAGTATATTTATGTTTGTGCCTATGT
>JAJPUD010003228.1:36064-66406 GCA_023553655.1 Myrmecobius fasciatus
AAAAAAAAAAAAAAAAAAAAACTGGGCATACCTTTTGACACCAGCCATTTCTCTTCTGGGTCTGTATCCCAAAGATATCATAAAACAGTGCAAAAGTGATTGTAGCAGCCCTTTTTGCTCAATTGGGGAATGGCTGAATAAGTTATGGTATATAAATATAATAGGATATTATTGTTCTATAAGAAATGATGAGCAGGCTGATCTCATAAAATCCTGGAAAGACTTACATGAACTGATGCTAAGTGAGCTGAAAAGAACCGAGAGAAAATTATAAACAGTAGCAATAATATTATGTGATGAACAATTGTGTTGGACTTGGCTCTTTTCAATAATGGAGTGATTCAAGTCAACTCCAATAGACTTGTTATAGAAAATGACATTCACATTCAGAGAGAGAACTATAAATACTAAATGTGGATTGAAGCATAGTACTTTCACTTTTTTGTTGTTACTGTTGCTTTTTTTTTCTTTCTTGTGTTTTTTTTTTCCCTTTTGATCTGATTTTTCTTGTGCAGCAAGATGAATATGGAAATATGTTTAGAGGAATTGTACATGTTTAAGCTATATCAGACTACTTGCTGTCTTGAGGAAGGGGATGGAGGAATCAAGTTTGGAACACAAGGTTTGGCAAAGGTGAATATTGAAAACCATCTGCATCAATTTGGAAAAATAAAATGCTACTTTAAAAAAAAAAAAGAACTCAGGATTCTTGAAAGGAGAGATTGTTTTCACCATTTCTTTCAATGTCCTTGTAGCAGAGAACTAAGAAAAAAGAGGCTCATAGCATCCCCTTAATAGATGTTCTTGACCAATTAGCAATCATCATTCAGATATTGATCACTAGGGAAAATGAAATTTTTTTTGTCTATTTGATAAAATTGGAATATTTCCACTTTAGTCAATTTTCAAATGAGATTGTATACCTTATGAATTTTCAGAATTTCTTATTTTCTGCTTCTGCCTAGCATTTGATCTTAATGGATTACTTACATCATAAGAAAAAAATCATAGTCAAACTGAAGCAGATAAAATATCCAACTAATTAGTTTCATTGATAAGGGTTTAGGGATTGGGAAGAAATATTAAACTAATAGAGAAAGTTAATTGCAAATATTTGCATCCTTTCTGTCCTTAAGCTACAACTCTTTTTTTTTTTTTCTTTCAAACAAGGGGGACTATATGCCATTCAGAATTCTTTTAGTTGTTTGTCCTTTGCTCTCTTGCTCTCAAAAAGGACCTTGTTGTTGATTGTCCTTCAGTCTCAAAGAGGACCATGATGTTGGAGGACCCCTAAAAGAAATGGGGATATGTTAGGGCCAAAGATTTTGGGGAAGAAGCTTATTCTTGAATTGAGGATCAAAGGGTGTGGTTTGATTTCCTTTAGACCCTGAGGCGTGCTGGAGATTGCTATTAATGATTTCATTATTGCTGATGATGGGTGTGGGCATATGGACAAAGAGCTTGACCTCAGAGTGGGGGAAGGAAAGGAGGAGGGGTCAGGAGATGAGGAGAGGCAAGACACGGAGGAGGGGCTAAGCAAGGGGCAAGGCCTAGGAGGTGAGGCTAGGAGAGAAGATATAAGCCTTGGTGATAAGGGAAAAGGGAGGCGAGGCACCACAAAACATCATGGAGGCAATGGGGGCTGAATAAAGAACCACCATGATCTACATTCCTCTGGCTTGACTCTTCTTGTGACCATCTCTGATTGGCCAAAAGCGCATGGAAGCTCCGGAAGTGAGATAAGTCCTGTTACCCACAAATTAGATAGAAATTAACACCATAACATCTGGAAGGTGATGCCATGATATGCAAGTGAATTGAATTTAAGTAAAGGAGGGCTGTGCAAGGTCACCTGCCTCACTTTCTCCTTCAGAGCTATAGGATCCAGTATTAAAATATAGATCAAGACAATTGGAGATGGTCCTGGATGCATGGGAGACCTTGGCCTTTTTAAGCTTAGATCTTCAACAGTCTTAATTTGACTGAGGCCTCACCCATTCAGTGATTAGGGCTAGCTAGCAATTGAGGCAAAGAATCTCCTCTTTCACCTTTTCCAAAACAATAACAACAACAACAGCCAAAAAAAACCTAAAACAAAAAGAAACCTAAATAAATAAATAAAATTGGAGGGAAAGACAGTTTCTGACCAAAGTAGAAGTGATTGCTATTTACATTCAATCTGAGTCAGTCAGGACCCAAACAGTGACCCCCTGAAACCTACTGATGGGCTACTAGAATCAGATTGGTTTTGGTAAGTGAGGGAGAGCAGTTCAAAGTCACCAGCCTCACTTTCTCCTCCAAAATCAACTGACCCTAGAGGCAAGAGATAAATCAAGACTATTGGAGATTGGCCTGAATGAAATGGGAGATTTTGTCCTTTTTGAACTAAAGTCCACAGGAAGTCTCAGTTTACCTGAGGCAAAACCTATTCAGTGATTAAGGCTTGATAAGAATTGAGAATCAGTCTTAAAGAGGAAGACATTCTGGATTTATGATTGCCAAAGAAACAATTGATATTTATAATCATGCTGAGCCATGCTTGGGGGAGTAGGAGGGTAGAGGGAATGAGAATGACCCTAAGGGCTTGGGCTGAAATTTATTGTTAGGCAATTTCTAAGAGTCAGAGTGATTTGGAAGAGAAAGGTAGTTCTTAGGTACCAAAATACTAAAAGATCCCTCAGAGCTCAAAATTTGCATTTCTTTGAGCAGAACACTTACACCTGCTGTAGTGGACCTTGAGTGGACCAAAAGTCCTAAGTGGACCAAAGAAGAGGAAGGAGGGAAAGTAGTGGAGGGAAGGGGAAGAGAAGGAAGAAGGGAAGGGAAAATTTAGAAGTCTTAGTATTCTTCTTAGTGCTATGAGAAATGGATGGACCTTTGGTTTCCACAGTTATGAAAAATAAATTGGAGAAATGAAGCTTAAATTAGACAATTGAAACAAGGACATCAAGGAATAATCAAGGGTGGGATTTATCTTCCCCCAAAAGAATGTAAATTCCTCAGGGGCAGAGACTGATTTTGTAATCAATATTGGTAGTCTGAGATTTGAAAAAAAAAAAAAAAAAAAAAAAAAACTTTTGTTCTTTACCCTCCTCTGTTACCCTTCCCCCTTCTATGTAATGAGGTAATTTCTGTAAAATCCAATTAATGGGGAATCAAGGGAGGAACTTGTGCTTCAGGATAGGAAATAAAATGCTGCTTTTGTAGTTTGTAAGATGTGTCTACTCACCTAGGCACCCTTTCTTGCAAGAATGTAAAATAAATCTTTCCTACATTCATCAGTCAGTAGAGTTATTGGTAGGTTATTTTGTTTCTTAAAATGCCCAAGTGAAGAATTTTTAGTAGCTTCGCTTTTACATTAAGAAACTCCTTAGTCTTTCTTTTAAGGCTCTGCACAGCCTTTTTTTTCTACCAGCCTATTTTTTTTCTGCATTGCTTCAGAAGTGTTCCCCATCTCCCTCTCAACATTCTAGACAGTTTAGGTTACTAGCTTTCTACTCCTCTCCTCCCCCATGCACTCATGTAGGCTGTGCCCCAATATCGAAATGACAGCACTTCATGTTCCCACCTCTTAAAATCCTACTTCTTACAGACTACATATGATCTCTCTTATTAATCTTGTCAATTGTGATCTCTTTGTCTCTATCTCTGTCTGTATCTTTCTCCCCTCACATTTAATGTAATATTTGAAAATCTCTTCTTTCTTGTATTATACCCATGTTCATGCATCAACATCACCCCCTCATACACACACAAAGTCCTTGTGCCTCTTCTACATTTTTGTGTCTCAACTCTTATAAATAGTGTTTTTATTTTTTATTTTTTACTTTTACTTTTAATTTTTTTTATTAAAAGCTTTTTTATTTACAAAACATATGAGTGATTTTGCTACATTGACCTTTGCAAAAACTTTTTTTTTCCCCCAAGCTTTTCCCCTCCTTCCCCCCACCCCCCACCCCTAGATGACAGGTAATCTAATACATGCTAAATATGATAAATTATATGACAAATCCAATACATGTATTCATATCTATACAGTTTTCTTACTGCACAAGAAACATCAGATCTAGAAAGAGAAGAAAAAAAAAAACAACCTAAGAAGGAAGACAAAATGCAATCCATAGTGTTTTATACATACAAAGTTGTACAGTGAAGACAATGCCATTTCTAGAGACACAAAGTTCAGATCTGGCCTCAGACACATGTTAGCTGTGTGACCTTGGGCAAGTCATTTAATTTCATTTTCCTCACAGGATAAGGTTGCTGAGAGGATCAAATGAGTTAATAATTCTAAAACATTTAGCATAATGTTTGGCACATATTGATTGCCATGTAAATATTGTTATAAATTATTATTTTTATTGAATACTTTTTAATTGAATTGAAAAGTGGTCTTCATGCAAGTACATGGCAAAAATTTCTATCATTCTTGGTTTCCAAATATGTTGCCTCTTAAAAATAATAGCTAGTAGTAAAGATAACATAACAATGCAAAAAACACTAGACTCAAAATCAAGTGATTTTTGAATTGAGTTTAGGCTTTTATCAGCTGCCAATTGTATTACGTTGATCAAGTCACTATTTCCTACTGCTTCAGTTTCCTCATAAGTGTAATGAAATGGCTGGACTAACTAGTGACTGAGGTTCTTTCCAACTCTTCATATTATGGCTCTATGGCAATTGTGGGAGGATACACAAAGACTAATAATGAAAGAGAACAGTGGTTAAAAATGCAAATTACTTATTTGGATGCAAAAACATGTAAAATACTTTTCTTAATAAATATTGTGTGCATAGTAATTTTGGGGGGATGGGTAAAAATGATTTAGTTAGTATTTATTTTTTCCACACCAAAGTAATTTCACTTAATGGGCACATCTAATATTCAGACCAATATGGCAATCAAGAGAACCTCATTCCAACCTCATTCCAATATCTACTGTTATGAAACTATGACATTTCTGTCCTCAATTAAAGAGAACAGCATGCAAGCCGCCTATTGACTCAGCTTAACAAATATGGTCTCTTAGGTATAGCAACACCTCAATATGGCAGCAGAACAGCTGCTGGGAAATGAAGTGATATGTTAACTGCACAGGTGTGTAAATAACCTAATCACAGGCTGAGGGGCGGGAAGGACTAGTTGTTCTTCCTTTTATAGCAGAAACCATTAGTACTACAATATATTAAAGTTCTATTTTGCTATGATATTTAGATCTATTGAAAAAAAGACATTCCAGTAAAGGCATTTGCCTTTTGGTTTAAAACTATTTTTAAATTGCCTACTGTAATTAAAATCTAAGCAATGTAGGTAGGTTTTCTAATGCTTACCAGCTTAAATTTAAACTCTCATAATTAATGTTGCTTTTTCCCCCTTCTTAGCTTTTATTCCTTTTCATCCCAGACTTTTAGAATCTAGATCACCAGTCCTTAGGGAAATTAATTTACTCATCTTTGCATCTCTCTTTAAACAAGTTGATTGTTGATTGAGTTACTTTAAATTAACACACTTAGCCCACCATATCTATTAACTGATCCTAGACATTAGACCATATCATTTGGGTTGCTTTTTATTATTGTTGTTTACTTTTCATCCTATACAGTCTTCCTGCTATGCTAACGTGTGCCGAAATCATCTCATCATTTGCCTGCTGCAGGAAGTTCTGTCCTCCCATCCCCACCCTCTACATCTTTTTTTTTTTTTCTGAAAACAGAAATCAAAACAATAGTTACTTCTGAAAAGGGAGTGGCATAAACATAATGTCATCATTTCTGTTACTACACAGACTAAATTTTCACTCCCTAGGTATGATTCTCTCTATGTCTTATCTTCACCTATTATATTGTTAGCTGAGAGAAAAGACTACCTGTTTTCTTTTTTATTTGTTTCTGCAGCACTTAGATCTCTACATGGCACATAATAAGGATATGATTACAACCCTTATATATTTGTTCATTTTTTTATTCGTTCTGTAATATGGCTTCATCTTTTTGATCCAAGTTCATTTCTCATTACTCCCCAATATTTCCTCCCCTCCCATCTCCTGTCCTCTTCTCATCTTCACTCTTGTCCCCTTCCCTCCCCTTTTCTCTCCTTTTTCCCCTCTTCTCCCCTCCCTCCTCTGCCCTCTCTTATTCCAGTTACATTGGCCACCCAGTTTTCCTTAGACAACATCATATTCAAGTCAGCCTTTATGCCTTTTCTCTGCTTCTTCCTCTATCTGCAATTCATCTGCCCCTTCTCACTTGCTTTCCTCTCTACCTCTAAAACTTCTATCAAGCTTCCTAAGTTTTCTCATCTAATTCTTCCATGGAATCTTTTCTGATTATTCCAGGGCACATTTTGCTTCCTTTTCTTTATCTCCATTCATTTGCACTCATACTTTTACTATATAAAGAAATAAATATTGTATCATATCACACATACAAATATAAGGGCATACATGGGTATATTTATGTATTTATATACACATAAATGTATATGTACACATAAATATGTATGTGTATAAATAATAGTTATCTCTAATTGTGTTGCAGAAATTAAAAATTGATTATACCAATACTGTTATTTATAATATTGTTATTATCCACAAATTGTTTTTTTTTGTGTGTATCTTTTACTGCCTTCTACTAGCTTTATAGGATTTGTATCTGAAAGGTACCAACTCTATGATTATATAGATGAAGAAACTGAGGCCCAGAAAGGTAAAGTGATTTCCCTATATTTTAGCAACTCAGAAATGACAGAGCAAGTCAAATCCCAAAACCATTTAAAAAAATTAATTTTGTATATTATGTCATATTATGCAAGGACATAAATCAAACACTTTCAATGAATAAGATTTTATTGTCTAGTACTATTTGTATAATAATCATGATATTTTCCTCCTGAAGCAAAAAACTCTACTTTTATTAATTCCCTGAAACAACTACTATTTTTTTTTAAGCCTGCACAAACTGGAGCCTATGTCTTTCACAGGTCAAGTGTCTTCTTTTACATCAGGCTTTTGCTGATTTCCCCAGAAGCTTATACTATTTCCTAAAATAACTTGCAATTTATATGATCACAGACATAACTGGAAAGAAGGAATGTTAGAATCCATCTATTGCAGTCCCCTCATTTTAGAGGAAACTGAAGGACAGAGTTTATAAGTAGTTTGTCCAAAGTCACATAGGTGACACAGACCAAATTTATGGATTTTTCAAAAAATATATAGACTGTTTACAGCATGCATATATATGTGTAAATATATGTGAACCTGGATATCCATGCATTTTTGGTGTCCATCTGTCACTCAACTCTTCTCTTGGCTACAAGAAACATGCACAGTGGCCATACCCCAGCAAAACCATCTCAGCAGGTGAGCTAAACCATGTTAAGGGTAACTCACAAGTCTTAGAGCCATCAATGAGTTACAAAGATATCTATCATAATCATTTGAAGACTTGCTCCCGCAAAAAGGGTTGACTACAAGGTTACAAAGGCCATGAAAGCAATTAAAGGTAGTACTGTGGAGGGCTTAGAGATTAGTCAGACATGGAAGACACTAAGGTCATCCACAGCATCCTAGGAAAATATCAGTCATCCTGACTTTTGTTTTGCAACTGGACTCTGAGGACTCTGGAAAAGATGAGGCTTTGTGCAACTCTGCCTCTTTTAAATCCAATTCATATAAAAGTTAAGATATTACCCTATGATGTCTTTGAAAAAAGGATGAATAACAACAATATATACATATACATACACCCACAGAGAGAGAGATCAGTAGAACACAATCTTTTTGAAACCAGAGATTGTTAAATTTTTCTCTCTTAATTTTTAATGCCTGCTCCAGTGTTTGGAACACAGTCATATTTTTGATTTGCTATTAAGGTAATTGGAATATATTTCCTATACTGCATTTTTTGGAAAGAGAATTCTAGTACTGCCTTCTTGAATCCCTCTTCAAACTTAAATGTATTTTCATTAGCATCCTTTAATGACTTACACATTCATGAGCTGACCACGTAAAGAGCTTGACTACATTGTTCGTGTTTGGCAAGTAATTTAAGATATTACATGTCATGTGCCATGCCATATATGCCCAATCTTGAAAGTTGGCAAAATTCTAGCCTAGAAGACAGGAAACCTGAACTCAGATTCCAGCTCTCCCACTAGCCAGCTCTATGACACTTCCCAAGTTGCCTTAATTATTTTCCTTTTATTTTTAAAGTTATATATGTAGGGATGGTGACAGAGCAACTTATGTCTAAATGAGATGTTTGAATGCTGATCATTTCCCTTTCAGTCTAATCTGTGAAGAAAGTTAAAATTATTGCTCTACTTGGATGGCAAGGAGGGTAACCTGAATTTGAAGAGAGAGGTCAAAAACTTAAATCCCTGCTCTGTCACTGGCTACATTTCTTTGGGCTTCATTTTCCTCATCTATTATATATGAAGGTTAGACTAGATGATTTCTAAGGTCTCATCCAGTTAAAATATGATGCCTTTATCCTGTGATCCTCACTACTATAATTAAATGACATTTCCAAAGGCAAAAAAGACAAGAAAGAAAAAGTGATCACCACGTAGAAGATGCTCATATATCACATGATAAAAAAAAAATCAATTTAAACAATATCTTTAGTTCAGGATGGCATGCTAGTTGTGAAGTTGATTTTTTTTAACAGCTTTAATTAGGCTTCATCTTTAAAATAGCTTTCCTTCAAAGTAATAATTAAAGTACTGCAATGGTAAAGAAAGAATTTCTTCTGATAAATGAAAATAGGCAAGTATTCCACACCTGGAACAGATGCCATCTGTCTCCTTTCCTTCAATCTTTGAGATGTGTGTGGGAGGGAAATGTGGAAGTGAAAGGGGTGGGGAGAGAGGAAAGGTCATATGTTAATCCTCAAGGAATGAATATGAAACCTGCCACCATCTTAGTATGAATAAAGACTTTATTTTTTTTTTTTTGGTCTTTTGGATAAAATACTTCATCCTACATTGCAACAAACTATGAAAAATAGGAGAGAGAGACACACAATAATTTAGTATAAAGGCAAGAGACAGCAGTCAGATGTCCACTCCATCTTTTCTGACTTCTTTAGCACTTGTCAAAACAGGTGTGAGGAAACTGACATGTTCATTTATCCCATATTAGAATCTGCTGCCACAGACCACAGAAAAAGAAAAAATCAGCTTGAGAAGCTGCATGATTACATGTGACAACTAAAAAAAATATTTGTCAACTTTAGTCATTGTCCTCAAGAGTATCCATTTTGCAATGCCTGAGTTAAAACATCAAATTACTTCTGATCAAGCTCTACATTTGAAGTGAATATAAACCAGGTTGAGATAAAGAGAATTTAAGTCTTGAAATGACAAATGCAGTGAATAGAAACAGAACTTCTCATCTAAATGAACTAGAATCGCTCTTAATGGCCCCATTCCCTTTTTGTGGGCAGTCCTGGTGATCTGTAGCGTTACAGAATTACCTCTCCTATCTGCTTACATGTGTTCTGTAAGGAACAGAGGAAGAAGTGAAGTAAGGGTTTATGTTGGATTTCAGCCTGCTCTGAGAAAGATTCAGTTGCTTCTATTGTTAGTGCCAAACTAGATAAAATGCCCATTAAATGACAGAGTTAGAGATAACAGGCAATTTCAACATCAATGGAACTAAAAGCACTGAGAGCTAGAATAGAGGGTCATTTCATTTTAATGCCTGGGACCACGGGGCTTCTGATTTGGGTTTCTGAACCTTTGCCAACACAGCCAATTTTTATCAGGGAGAACTGATAAAAACAAACAGCTCATACCACACAGGTGCATATGAAGAAAGCAAAAATCAGAACAAACAAACTCTGGCTGAATTGAACACAACACTTAGATAGATTTCTGAGCAGCATTCAAAGAGTCCACTTTATGGCCCCATGTGGTTTCCACCCCTCTCTTGGAATTCTTTGTGTAAAATTGGTGATCATTTATTTAGAAACATTTTCAGACAGTTATACAAAAATACTGGCCTTGGATATATCAGAATAACTGGGAGGCTATCTTACAAGCATTGGGAAAGCAGATGCTTTGTTGTAGAAGAATGAGGTGTTTCTTTTAACAGAATACAATATCACCATGGAGTTCTTGTAGGAAAATATATCACACTACAGCAAAATTCAAAGAGCTGATTTCTTAATATTCTTAGAAATGAAGCAACACTATTAAGCATCTATTTCAATATGTACTATCTACCTTTACATGAATGTGCAATTCTATTGAATTTCTTCCATCTTGATAATGCTATCTAAATGCAAACAATGAAAAACATGAAAGAATTGGATTTGTGATTCATATCTCAACTGATGAAGGTTGTGAAATCTTTCCCATCAGACCCATTGGATTATATATTTAGAGATGGAAAATTAAAGGCATCTAGTCTAATTAATTTATTTTACAACAGACAAATCTGAAGCCTGGAGTTAAGGATCAAAGGTCATAATAGTGAATAGTATCAGAGCCATATTTGAAACCTGGTCTTCTTATGCTGAACCAAGAATCCTTTCTAATAAATCATACTACCTCCCCTCACAAAGAGGTTTTTAAAAATTTATTTTGATCAATAAATTTTACTTTAAGGAGAAGAAAAATATTTTTAATTTGAGTTTATTCTTGACTGTCTTTTGTTCAATTTAATTCATTTGACCATGAGCACACACAGCATTATTTCAAAAAAATAGTGGGACAAAAATTTGATACTTACAATGGTTATAAGCTGGCATAGTCAATCCTCAACTTTCATGGGGACAACATTCCTAGAATATGGTGCAAAAGTAAAATAAATATATATATATATATATACATATATATATATATAAAAGAATAAAGATATATCCAAGCTATGGAAAATATGGAGTTAGTTTCCCATAACCATCAAAAACTGAATCTTTCTCAGAGCAGGCTGAATATTCCAACATAAACCTCTACTTCCCTTATTCTATTCCTTACAGAATAAATGTAAGCAGAGAGGAGAGGTAATTCTGTAACACTGCTGAAAATGCATATTTCTATATATAATTATAATAAAAATTAATTCTGATAATATGTACTTTCCCTAAAATAGTAACCCTGAAATAACCCCAAAATGCAGTGTGCAAAATAAAATTGGTACCATGCAAAATATTTTTTCTCATTAATAACTGCCTAGATTTATGTGACCTTTTGTGTCACTATCTCAATGAAATAAAAGACTTCAGAAAATATTAACTTTTCTTAACACATGAAATCAACAATGTCATTAATACTTTACAGCAAATAAAATTCTTAAAACTAATAATTTTTTTTTAATCTAAATCTTTTCTATTGTGTTAGGTAGCAGTGAGAGGGAATTGTACTATAAACTATGCTGCTAAAAACCTCTCTATCTTGATCTCTTTCTAAAATCCAAGAGAAAATTTGCTGGGATTTTAGTCAATGCTATCAAAAGACACCAAAACTGGTCATGTATGAGCATTACCTCTGACACTGTCCTTTGTGGCTGGTATTGGATAACATGAAACATTCACCAACTTGAAATAATTTGTCAGTAAAATCTGTTTACTGTGCAGTTTTGAGATCCTTAAATTTCTCCAGGTTATCAGAGCAAAGTAGAGGTGAGTGGACTTTTGAGTCTGCAGCCTCAATGTTTCTAAATAGCTGGTTATTTAAACTGACAGGTGGAGAAGACATTTTAACATAAAGCTTAATCTAATACCTATATTTTCTCATTAAGTCACATTAGTGACTTTTTACAGTTGGGCTTAAAGCCCAAGGGACTTATACTATATTTTGGGGACATAATTTGCAATATGCAAATAGAGTTTTAAAGGCAAACAATGAAAAAATATGCAACAATTGCACAGAAAATCCTTTATGATAATAGGGCAAACAAGACCAGTGAAATACTAGTAGGATACTATCTGGCCTACAAACTTGAGGAAATCACTCCTTTCATTTTTTCACTACTATACTTCTATGCAGAAACATAATTGTGCTGGATTGTTAAGACAAAAGTGAAAATGAGTCTATTAATACAATCACACAAATGTTTGGATTTCCAAAAGTTAAGTGTGTGAATGTTGAGAATTGACTATAAATGCTTCAAATGTATATGGATTTATGAAGAATGAGATAAGGAAAATCAAAACAGATGTTCACAATGGCTACAACAATGCAAATGAAAAAGAGCCCTAAAATGAAGTTGAATTCTGAGTAACTGAAAAACTAATAATGACAAGATAATTAAACTTCCCTCCTTCCTTTAAGCAAAGTGTTTAAAAACTAGGTCAGAATGTGGTTAATCAGCATACTCAGTCATATTTTGGCTTAATTGCTTTTTTGAGCAGGATTCAATTTTTGCAAGGATAGGAAGATAAGATATTAGCATTTCAAGAAATGACTGTGATATAAAAACAAAATATATCAGTTAAAAACTTATCTAATATATACATGTTTTCTAAATTAACACACACATATAACATGGAGAAATTAAAAAAGATAGTTTTTCAAATACATTTAGATAGACAGACATAGATGGGTCGGTAGAAAGATAGAGAAATAGATGAATAGGTAGTTAGGTAGGTAGTTGAATCATTTTTAAGTACTTGTCATGTACCAGATCCTAAGAACTGTGGATACAAGTTAAATCAGCAAGAAAGTCTTAGCTCTAGTGAGAAAAATGTATTGGACACTATAATAAAGATATTTCAAAGAAACAGAATGAGAGTTTGGTCACTTCAAGTTAGGGGAAAGGCTCATTTCTCAGAGTGGGAAGACCTAGAGTTTGAGTTTTTATTGGAGACCAATTTCAACATAACACAACAATATTATATAGCAGCCAAAAAAAAAAAAAGATAATATGATACTAGACTATGTTGAAAACCATCATGTCCAAAACAAAGAAACAATGATATGTGTATTCAAATAATTTATATCCTGATGGGAAGATAATAAGGTTATGTATACTTATAATAAAAATAAATATGAGGTAGTTAGGGTAAGTTAGCATTAATAATTCAGAGTCAGGAAAAGCTTTATGTAAAAGATGGATTTAAATTCATGCCATATAAATTGGTCACAACTAAATTTTAAGCACACACCAAAGTGAAACTATCTTTTTTTTAAGGGGTTAACTAACTTATAAAAGAAATAATATGAATAGATAGATGAGAGAAAGATAGGTAGGTAGATAGATAAATAGATGGAACACTTAATTGGGGGGTGGGGTTTGGAGAAAATAAATCATGAAAAAGGTGGTACTTGAAATAAGGAAAGTGTGGGTATTTTCATAGAGTATTCAAGGGAGGTGGGACAGCCACTGCAAAGGTCAAGAGACAAAAGATGGACTGTGATCCATGAGGAATAGCAAGTGGATCAATAAGAGTGGACTATAGAAATCAGTAAAAAGCGAAAATATCTGAAGGAATAGGAAAGTAAGGGATGATGATGTGAATAGCTTTAAATGCTACATAGGAAATTCTATTGATTCTAGAGGAAATAGGGAGAAATGATAATTTTTTAGACAGGGGAGGGTAACTTGATTGTGCCAATAGAATAGAGAAAAAATATGTCTAGTGTATGTCTGTATAGAGGGAGGAATGAAAAGCCAACACATTATGGACAGATAAAGATATTACAGATTTTTTGACATGGAGGTGGTCCATTTGCAGATGATGGCAAGATTAATGGTATGACCATCTTTGTGTGTGGCTGAGCTGAACTGGAGGAGCCCATGGGAGGAAAGGAATTTAAGAAGATACTTAAAGCCTGAACTGATGCTGAGTGAAGTGAGTAGAACCAAGAGAATATTGTACACAACAACACTAAGGTTATGTGATGATCAATTGGGATGGATGTGGTTCTCTTCAACAATGAGGTGATTCAGGGAAATTACAATAGATTTGTGATGGAGAGAGCCATCTGCAGCCAGAGAGAGGATTTTAGGGACTGAATATGTGTCACAGCATAGCATTTTCATCTTTGTTGTCTTGTTTGCTGGCTTGTTTGCTTTTTTTCTTTCTCATTTTTTCTCTTTTGGTCTGGTTTTTCTAGTGCAGAAGATAAATGTGTGTGGGGGAGGAAGGTATTTGGAGGAATAGCCATATTTGGCCTAAATTGGATTGCTTGTTGTCTGGGTGAGGGGAGAAGAGAGAAAAATTGAGGTTTGTGGCATGGAGTTTTGTAGGGATGAATATTGGAGATTGTTTTTGTGTGTATTTTGAAAAGTGAAGGGCTATTTTAAAGAAAAAAATTACACTCAAGAATAAATTGCTACCCTTTACAAATAAAATAAAGAGATATTTGAGGAAGAATCAACTTGCATGTTGAAGTCCCCTAGTATGGGGTCAGGAGTTTCAGAGAAGAGAAGAGTTGTAAACTGGGTATCAAACTCATTGAAGAAAAATGAAAAATGACCTAAGCATCCGAAGACATTTGCTAAGAAGTTTTATATTGGATTATAGATAGTTGTGTATAGCATGAAACACAAAAGAAAACAGGTAGTATTGATTGAAGGAGGAAGGAAGAGAACCTGGAAATGGTTATGAAAAACAAGGCATATTCCAACTTTCTTTTCTTGACTGAGCCAAAACTACTCAAGAAATGAACTACCTTGAAAGGCAGATGTTTCCTCTACAATAGAGTTCTTCAAGCCAAGACTAAATTATCATTAGATACCGATATCCAAAAGAGGATTCTTATGTATACATGGATTAGACAAGATGGTCTCTAAAGTCTTTTCCAATTCAGAAATTCTGTAATTCTATAAAATTTACTTATTATCCTCTCTCCCATTTGCTCATGCTTCTTTATATACTTCCCAACTGTAAATCTTTTCTAACATTTATCATTCTCATAGATAAATTTGGTTGCATCCCTCCTTTTTCAATAAAAGTTCAGTAATAACTCCATATTGTCTGCTGAATAAAATTCTTATTTCTTTGCCCTACAATAAAGACATTTTACTATCTGGTGTCATTCAGATTTGTAATCTTTCCTCATATTGTTGCACTAAATGTACTTTGCTCCTGCAAAACCAAACTGCTCTCTATCCCCAAACATACGATGCTTAAATTCTGCCATCCCTTTGTTTCAGTTGTCCCCTATGCCCAGAATTTCCTCCTTCCTTTTTTATTAACTCTTGAATTTTTCTCTATCTTTACAACTCACCTCAAATTCCTTTTTTCCTTTATTAACCTTCCATTATTCCTTGATTGCTAATGATCTTGGCTCTCAACCCTTAAATTTATGTTTATATTTTGATTCTAGTACACTTCTAAAATATTATGCACTATAATTGTTAGGTTTGGTAGAATTCTATTTCTTTAATGATCTGTGCATAGTAAGTACTTAAATATTTACAATATTGTTCTACCTGTGGGCTGTCATATATAGACACACACGTATATACACATGTATGTGTATATACACATTTTAGCAAACTGTTTCATAAAGTATATCCTTGTAAACACTATAACATAAAAAAATGGTTTAATATCCATAGACAAAGATTAGGGGGAAGGGAAGCAATAAGAGATGAATTAGGGCTCCATTGGGCTAGAAGGAAGAATTAAGATCAATGTAGAAAAAGTATTTGAATACTTTCTTTAAAAAAAATGTGAGAATTTTGCAAATCCAATGAGCTGCTATATTAGGTAGTTCCCTAATATGTCATGTATGTTGTAGAGCAATACTGCTTGGTTGAAAGGCTTATTAATTACTTTTCATGTTCTCTTCGGTGGTAAATGGCTTTTACAATATGTAACATTGGGAATTAGTACTAGGACTTGTTTCTCTTAATTACAATAACATTTTTGTTGAACAATCTTGACTCTATGTTAATGGGGAGGAAAATGTTATATTTGTATCTTTTAAGAGCTTGGGAACACTTTAAAGAAGACATGAGGCTATATTCTGAGTTTTGAAAGTTGCAAAATAATAATTATAATTCATGGAGATAGGGAAGTTGATCAAAGAGGACAAAGGTTCATAAGGGACAATTGTTTGTGTGTAATATTTGTCTTTTGTTACATTCATAAATAAACACTTAAAAATAAAGATCACTTACCTAGGTTTAAAATGGTGCAGATGCCTTTCTTTTAATATCTGTGATCTCTACACAATTTAATTAAAAAAAAAACTATTTACAGAATATGGAAATTCACATAAGTAGGTTACCATCACCTTCATCAGTTCTGCAGTCTGTTATAATGTTTTGAGGTGATTGAGAATGACTTCTGTAGATTCGTGACATTCAGGTAGGATGAAAATATTTCACATCAAGTGTGCTCTATTCAGTTTTTAAATCATTGCTGCTTCCCCATCTCACTTTATATGTGTTCTCATCTGCTTTGTGAAAACTATCTATAGTTGACTGAAAATGGATGAGAAACAATTCAATGTTTGTCATGAATATTGTATTTTAAATATGAGAGAGATTTTAAATTCCAATTCTGAGAAAGTGTTCTATGAAGAATATTCAAGAAAAATAACAAGATGCATACATGTCTATATAGCAATGATAAGGAAAGCACTTTATATTATGCTCTATCTAAGGTGAAGATTGAGAGCTATGAGGCAAGTATCAAAGAAAGTGGTGCAAGAGTTATTTGCTGTATTGGGTAAATTCGCACACCATTCTATACATTAATTCAAAATTTAAATCTATATCATGTTATTCAAAATATTTTTTTTCTAACTTGAATGAAGGTAAAGATGCTATGATGATCTGATCTGAAGATGGCACAAGGCTGGAAGTGATAGCTAATATATAGAACAAGAGAAACAGAATCTATAAAGATGTGAAAAGAAACAGTGGGCTGAGGCTATGAAGATGAACTAGAATGGGAATTGTTATAAGAATTGGCATTTGGGTGCAAAAAATCAACTATATAAGTCCAAGATAGGAAAGTGCTATGTGGGCAGAAAGGAATAAAAAAGGCAAGAGTTTTAAAGAACTTCATGATTCAGATAATTCATCAATGTTAAGTAGTAATAAACAGCTTCTAACATTCAGCTTTTTAATTGGCAGAATTTAGTACTAAGAAGAGAAAGTGATAGACCTATCACACTGAATACTTGTGGAGGACAGGAGAAAAGGAATTAGAACTTCCCTGATGTACTGGAAGGAAGGATTAAGAACAGTGGTGAAAAATTATTAGAATCTTGATTAAATTAAACATATAAAAAAAAGTAAGAACTTCAAAAATCCACTGAGTTCCTATGTGTGGTAATAAGTTCTGCATCATATATCATGAATGTTATAAAGGAATTACTACTTTGGTTGAGAAATGGCAATGGCCCTCTTGACTGTAAAACATCTGAGGTATTCTGTTTAGTTCTATATAGAACATTTTAGAACTATTGATACACAGAAATTACCAGCATGTCACTATAAAATAATTACTTGAATAAAAAGTAAGTGTTCATTATAGGGAAATTGAAACTCAGGGAGATATACAAAAAACATTTTTAACTATTTAACAATTTGTCATATGGAAGAAGTATTAGATTTGTTTTGCTTGATCCTGAAGGGCAGAAATAGGACCAGTTTGCAGTGATTAAAGGGAAATAGATTTCAATCAATAATTTTGAAAAGTTTCTTATCAAAACTATCCACATGTGGAATGGGTTGTTTTAAAGACAATAATTTCTTCCTCACCATGATCTTCAAGCAGAGACTGGATGACAATATCTAAGTAACATTACAAACAAAATTAATGTTGTGAATATGTTGGGGGTGATTAAGGATTGAACTAAATAGTCTCTGAGGTACATTGCAACTCTGAAATTATAACAAACTTAAAAATCCTGTGTTTGCACACTGTCTCATACTGAGAGGTATTAAATCAAAGAACAAGCAATAAAAAGAGAATTACTATCAATTGTGATGTAGAGACAAAGATTTCCAGATGTTTGTTTATTAGGTCAATAGCGGTATAATAAGCTATGCCTAGGGCTATCCTTTCCTTTTCATTCAAATTGACAACAACAAAGGTAGCATAGAGGTAGATTAATTTACCTCAGTTACAGGAAGGATAATAGTGACTGACTTTTAGGTAGCACACTGTATATTTTCCAAAGCACTTTCAAATTTATTATCTCCTCCTGGGTTGTTTCATTATTTAAGAAAATTTACATATTTGCATATTTACAATTCTTTTCCCCACACAAAACAAAAGCAATAAACTTTCTGAAGATATCACAGGTCAAATTTCTTTTAAAAAACCCAATACTTGAGCATTTTTTTTTAATTGAATAATGTGTTTTACCCTCCTGGCCAAGTCTCTTCCTGCATTTTTTATTATTTATAGGCCTCCTATATTTCTTTTGTCGCAGAGAGTTTGTATTCCCAAGATTATGGATGCTTTTTTCTTCTCTTTCTCTTCCTATAAACTCTTTGTAGCTTTAAATGCTCTGTTCTATTTTTTTTCTCCATCATCTTATCTCCAAAAACAATCTTATGTAGTGATATATTCGAATATTAGTTTTGATGTGTTTCTTTGTCCCTAACATCCTTCTCTTGGGATGTCTCTATGCCCTAGAGCATTATTTTCGCTTTAACTTTTGGTTTATTTTTGTGTGTGTGATAACAGTAAAAAGCCACAATGCAAGCATTCTTTGTCCTAGTTCTTCTTGTGCCTGTAGCTTCTTTTATATAGTATTATTATCATATTTCTGTTTTTCCATTTCTGTATTATAAATTTAGGCCTTCTGAGATGTTTCCAGATATACATTTTCCTTTTAGGGTCATGGTCTTTATCCTCCATTCTGCCATCTTTACCACATCCATTCTATTGATTGAATGGTTTTGAAAATCCTTTCCTCTTGAGAACATTTTTATTCCACTCTAAGGTAGGTGGATTTTGAAACTCCATCTTCCTTATCAGCCCTCCCCCAATTATTATTAGTTTGCCTTCTTAAAGTTAAAGTATAAAATTATCACACCGTATAACAGTATTAAGTTGATTCTACCTTGTCTGAATATATGGTCAATTAAGAGACCACTTCTCTATAGGATTTTTCCCTTGTTTTCCAATGATGCTAATGATGGGTATGGGGGTGCCAAAGCATTAAATCCCCCAAATATATTGGGGCTCTAGCACTCTCATCACACAGGCCACCAAATGTTGGAGCGCAGGTGGAACCCCAAAATATACAAGAGCTTGGGGCCAAAGTATTTGTAGACATAGACCTACAAATCCAGAGGCAAAGACTTTATTATTAAGTTCCATAGAAGAGTATAGCTATTTGCAAGGGGAAAAATGCAGGCTAAGTTCCCTAAAGTTCACCATTTACAATAGAAAAGAAGCCATAACAAAGAGAAACATGCTATTAAGGTGGACTAAGCTCCAAATGAACTAGCCATTATGATGCTTAGTAAGTGGGCTATTCCTAAAAAGAGGTATCTAAAAAGTGGGGTACCAGTAGGTTCCTTTATGGGAAAAAATAATCTTGGGGGTTGACATTGTAACTTGGCCTTCTGAAGAGACTGTGGGGTCATGATTTTTGTCAATGCAAAAAATGCAAGGAATTCAATAAAGACCTACTGCTGTAAAGGCCCACTTAAATATAACAAAAGACCCACTTAAGAACAAAATACCCCCTTTAAGGATGAGATAATCCTGTCAGTGCTCCTCCCCATTTGCTTTTCTGAGCAGGTTCTCTTTCCCACAGTTTACAGTATTTTAGGCCCTCTCCTATTAATAGCCCTGCTCTACTTACCAAGAACTAAGTGTCCTACCACCACCTAAGTGCTAATTTATGGTCTTTTATTTAAATTTTTTGTCCCATTTTTTTCCCCTTCATTTTCTTGCCTGCATGGGTATATGCCAAAAATTTTCACTTTCTGAACCACTTCTCTTAGATCTTTAATATTATCCTATGTAATTGATTTGATATATTTGATATATTGCTATTTATTGATATTTGATAACAATTTATTATTATATTAGAGATGGTAGACAGATGGATAAGTAGATAAATGACAGATATTTTTTGATATAGACTCTTTGCCCAATTTTGGGAGTTGCAATATAGATTTTATATAATCTTACCTGTTTTTTTTCTTTTCTCACAATCATGTCTGTGCATATAATTATTCTCTTTACTTTCTTAATTTTACTATTTTCTTTTTTCATAAGAGAATTTCAGAGCTGAGAATTTAAGTCAACAGGCTTGACTTTTTTTTCTTATTAACTATGTACTGAACGTTTCTTATCACTGCTATATGAAATGCTTATATATGTATGTCAATAAGTGCGACTAGTCTTAACTGTCAATAAATATCTTTTTCTCCAGGTAAATAGGAGAGACAGCACAGTGAAGTGAGAGTCGCCTTAAAAGAAGGTTGTTTGTTTTTTATATGAAATGTAAATTTGCTTTATTAATTCACATTAAGGACAAGATAGGAGTTTATCAGGTAAGGAAATTTTGTTTTATTTTTCTTATGCTAATAATAAGAAAAATAAAGTCTTTCTATTAGTTTTTGTGTATTCTATTGTTTTTCTATCTGTTCCCCACCCCCTTTACCACCAACACTTTTACACTCCCAATAATCTATCCTTCACTCAAATCTTACTCCAATCATTTATCATTATGTAAAATGGATCTTGGGTTTTCAAAGCCTGTGCCAGAAGAGTGCAAGATTTGGATGGTCCTACCAAGTTGGAGAGACTGAGAATAAAAACCTAATAAATTGAGACCTATCCAAGGAAGAGCATTTGACTAAAGCACAAGTTCATCGAAATCTTCATAAATATCTAAATATCCCAGACCCTCACCCGATCCAATGAATCACATCTTTTTCTGTTTTTGCCATTTTTATTACTCAAATATGTTCCTGATTGCAGGATTTGACTAGAAGTGTTAGCTTTCAAGTTTTTGATATATTTCTCATTACTCATTTGCTTTTTTGCCAACTATTTCTATTTTTTTCCATATGTGATAGAAAGGAATAATAATTTGGGCACTGGGCCACATGTCTGTTGTACTTGCTACTAGGAAGGCTGAAGTTAGCGCATCATTTAAATTGCTATAGAATCAAAGTTATTCAGGTGTTCACAATACATCTGGTAACAATATGAGTCTCTGTGAGAGAGAGGTCTCCAGGCTGAGTATAAAAAGAAAAACAATCCCAGATCAAAAAAAGATCAAAACTTCCATGATAAGCATCATTGGGATAGGCCATAAGTATCAGCTACACTTTCAACCTCGGCAAAATAGGGTAGATCAATCAAAAACAAAGAAGGTGGAAGGAAGGTGGAAAGACAGGGAGGATGGAAGAGAGGGAAGAAAGGAAAGAAGAAAGGTAGGTAAGAAGGGAAGATGAGAGGAAGGAAGGATGGGAGGGAAGAAGGGAGGATGGAAGGAAGGGAGGATGGAAAGAAGGAAAGAAGGAAGGAAAGAGGGAAGGGAGGATGGGAAGAAGGAAGGGAGGATGAGATGAAGGAAGGAAGGAGGGGAGGAAGAGAGGATGGAAGGAAAAAAGGAAGGAAAGACGGAAGGAAGGAAAAAAAGGATGGGAAGAAGAAAGAAGGGAGGGAGAAAGGAGGGAGGGTGAGAAGGAAGGAAGGAAGAATGGAAGGAAGGAAGGGATGGAAGGATGGAAAGAAATGAAGGATGGAAAGGAGGGAAGAAGGACGGAGGGAGGAAAAGAAGGAAGTAGGAAGGGAAAGAGAGAGGGGGGAGGGAGGAAGGAGGGATGGAAGGAAGATAGAAAGAAAGGAAGTAAGGGAAAAGAGAGGGAAGGAAATGGAGAAAGAAGTAAGGGGAAAGCCTGAGCCATATTATTGCCTGAATAGTCATGAAGAGCCTTGAAAACCTTAGCAATGAGACCTTTAGAAGTCAGGCACTAATTTTCTGCAATAGCTACATGGTACATGGTACTGCTTATTCCTTGAATTGTAAAGTGTGCCACTTAATGATGTATTTCTTCTTTCTTTGATTGAATATCTTTAGAACTAGTCATTATGCTTTTTAAAATTTGCCATCTTTTTTTGATTTAAATATTATTCGGTAACCAACTTTTTGATTATGTTTGTTTTCTTCAGCATCATCCAAATCTGATTGCTTTTATATCTTTAGCACACCATCATTCCTTATTCTCTTCTATAAGCATACTCTAAGAAATATGGGGGTTGTACCTTAATTGTTGGTTTTTCATTTTTCTGTTACCCTGAATCTCTCTCTAGAGACTTTTTTTATTTGCTTACAGATTTTTCCAATTTTTACTTCATTTTTTTTTCACCTATGGGTTTTCTTTCAATGCAGTCCACTAAATGATTTTGTAGCTGGAAATATCTACACTGATCTTTTAAGCCTTTGGCTTTACCACTTCCCTTGCAAGATTCCTTAATACATAATTCAATTCTATAAACATTTATTGAATATATACTTGCTATAAAGCTGTGTGCCACATACAGGAGATACAAAGAAGAATGAGGTATGATCAGCCCTTCACCAAGAAATTTATAATATAATTGAAAAGATAACAGGTAGAGCCTTTATTATAACACAAAAGAGAATGTTTCAGTTCCTAGAAGAGGTATACGGTAATGTAAAATATGCAAGAAAAATATCAATAGAATACTAAAAAAACACCCACACAGGAAAATTTTTAAAAGGAAGAAGGGCTGAAGGGAACATAAACAAATAAAATAATTTTGTTTTCATCTTTTAAAAATATGATCTATGCCATAAAAAATGTGTAACCAAAGTTCATGGTCTTATGTACTGTTCTGTATCTTTTTCTTTATGTATGTTTATGTTTGCTCATTATTGCTGTATTCACAATAGAATTTAAATTGGAAAATAAATATAAGAAAGTAATGATTATTTATCATCAAGGAAGATGTTTTTTTTTTTTTATTAAAACTTTTTATTTGCAAAACATATGTATAGGTAATTCTTCAACATTAACCCTTACAAAGCTTTCAGTTACAAATTTTTTCCCCCCTACTCTCTACCCCTCCCCTACATGGCAGGATATCCACTACATGTTAATTATGTTAAAATACTTGACAAATCGAATATATGTATACACATTTCCACACATCATTTTTGTGCAAGAAAAATCATATCTACAAGAAAGAAAAATCAGAGAAAGGAAACACAATGCAAGCAAACATCAATAGAGAACATGAAAATGTTATGTTGTGGTCCACATTTCACATCCCTCTCTCTGGGTGTATGGCTTTCTTCACTGAACAATTGGAAGTGGTTTGAAACATTTCATTGTTGCAGAGAGCCATGTCCATCAGAATTGATCATCATGTAATATTGTTGTTGCTGTGTATAATGATCTCCTGGGAGATTTCCCTCCCTTTAACCATTCTTCTTACTGTATTTTTAGCTTTTTCCATTTTAATTTCTTCTGTTGTAACAAATTTCCTTTCCTTCCTTTTATTTTTTCTTTTCTTTTATTGTCAGTTAACTGGTACAGTGAATAAAGTGTTGAACCTGGTAAAGGAAAGATCAGGATTTAAAACCTGCCTCAGGCATTTCATTAGCAGAGTGATGCTGGCCCAATAATATTTCCTCTTTTAATTTCAGTTTCATCCTCTGTAAAGTGATGATGATATTAAAACCTACCTCTTAGGGTTGTTGTGAGGATCAAATAAGATGTGTTTTGTAAATTTTAAGAAGCTATAATCAATATTAGTTCTTATTATAATGCTCCCATCTACTTGTGCTCAATTCCCAACTTCTGAAGAATTAATAGTGATTATTACCATAACATGATGAGGAGAAGTCTCTTTTACGCTCACATTTTTTTTTTCCTTAGCAAAGGATTTCATCAATTTTACTGACCCACTTTATAGTTTTTCCTATATGCAGAAAACATATTTTGAAGATACAAATAAAAAATAAAGATTATAAATTCTATCTTTGAGCAGAATCCAAAAATGTAATAGAAAAAATTGTTTGTGTGTTTAAGTCAATGAGCATTCAGCTCCTGAGATGGAGCTGAAATTCCTTCCTAATAATATACTCATTCCTAGAATATGCAAAAATAGAATGATATCTACTAATATTGATTCCTTTTCACATTTTTTTTTTTTTTGCTTTTTGCTGAGGCAATTGGGGTTAAGTGACTTGCCCAGGGTCACACAGCTAAGAAGTGTCTGAGACCAGATTTGAACTCAGGTCTTCCTGACTTCAGGGCTGGTGCTCTAACCACTGCACCACCTAGCTGCCCCTCACAGTTCTTTTTTGATGGCATATACATTCACATGTATTCCCTCCTCAACAATCCATAGTTTTAAGTCTTTTTGAAAAATATTTATTTTTCAAATTAATTTCTTTAAAATTTTAAATGTCAAATTCTCCCCATCCCTTCCAACACTCCCCCTATCCACTGAGATAGCTGGCAAAAAATATATTGATTATTCATGTGAAATAACGTAACATTTCCACAGTAGTCATATCACAAGCAAAACAAAACTAAACAAAAGATTATATTGTAATTTAAAGTCAGATTTCATCAGTTACTTCTCTAGAAGAAGATAGCATTTTTTCATCAAGAGTTCTTTGTACTTATCTTGGATCATTATGTTGATCACAGTAGTCAAGTTTTCATAGTTGTTGATGTTTACAATTCATTCCACTATAGACTTCCATTTTATGGGTGAGTTCATTACATTCATATTTACAGTTACATATTTAGCTCTATGCTATTTCCCCTTGTATCCTTCTCTCTCTTTTAATCCTGTCCCTCCTCAAAAGTCTATTTTACTTCTGACTGCTACTTTCCTCAACTCCCCTTTAATTTTATCTCTGCCCCCCACCCCTCCATTTCTGTCATCCCTTTTATACCTTTCTTGGGTAAGATAGATTTCTATGCCCAACTGAGTATATGTGTGTGTGTATGTGTGTGTACACATACATATACACATATGTATGCATGTATGCATGCTTGTATGCATAAAAGTATGTATGTGTATATATAAATATTTATATATTTATATATATATTATTTTTTTTTTTTTGAAACAATTCTGGAGAGGGAAGTTCAAACTTTTCCTGACATGCCTTTATTTTTGTTTTTCTATAAAAGCTCTTCCTCAAATATATTTTCTGTGAGAAAATTTTCCCTATTCTACTTTTTCCTTTTTCCAGGGTATCTTTTTTTATTTTTTTCATTTTAAAAAAAGATCATTCTAATATATTTGACTCAAACTCATGTTTTGTGCCTATGTAGATTTCTAATTTCTCTGATGACAGAATTTTCTATAACATTTTCCCATATCCAAACGTCAAAAGTTTAAATTTATTGAGTCCCTTAAGATTGCCTTTTCAAAAGGCCCCACATGTGCAAGAATGTTTGTGGCAGCCCTTTTTGTGGTGGCTAGAAACTGGAAATTGAATAGATGCCCTTCAATTGGAGAATGGCTGAATAAATTATGGTATATGAATATTATGGAATATTATTGTTCTGTAAGAAATGACCAGCAAGATGATTTCAGAGAGGCCTGGAGAGACTTACATGAACTGATGCTGAGTGAAATGAGCAGAACCAGGAGATCATTATACACGGCAACAACAGTACTATATGACGATCAATCCTGATGGACATGGCTCTCTTCAACAATGAAATGTTTCAAACCACCTCCAATTGTTCACTGAAGAAAGCCATATACACCCAGAGAGAGGGATGTGAAATGTGGACCACAACATAACATTCTCATACTCCTTGATTGATGTTTGCTTACATTGTGTTTCCTTTATCTGATATATCGTTTGTGTGGACAAGTTTTTTCTTGCACAACAATGACAAGTTTGGAAATATGTATACATATATTCGATTTACCAATATTTTAACATAATTAACATGTAGTGGATATCCTGCCATCTAGGGGAGGGGTGGGGAGTTGGGGGAAAAATTTGTAACGGAAAGCTATGTAAGGGTTATTGTTGAAGAATTACCCACACATATGTTATGCAAATAAAATTAAAAAAAATTTAAAAAAAAAAAAGATTGCCTTTTCAAGTTTACCTTTTTATGCTTCTCTTAAGTCTTGTGATTGAATATAAAATGTGTTTTGTTTCTCTCCTTTTTTTTTTCCTTTTAAATTTTAAGTTCCTTTAGGGCAGGGACTGTCCCTTTTTTATTAATTATATCCTCAGCATTTAGTATAATGCCCAGTATATAGTAGGTGCTTAATAAAATTTTTATTGGATTGGATTAGTTATAAGGATCCTTACAGCTGTAGGTCTTAGGAATTAATTTTTTTCTTTATTTAAAATAAATACAAAAGAGGAAAAGAAAGAAAAAATCTTTGCCAGGTGCACAGAAGAATATTAAGAGAATTCAAAATACAGAGCAATAAATTTACATTTCAAGAAAACATAATAAATATTACATATTATGTTCAGAATTATTCATCTTTTCTTTGCTTTTTTGTAGGTTTTCTTTTGTTCTCTTCTGTGCACATTTTATTTTTTTCTCATCCTTCTTGCCCCCAACCCCTAAGAAGGCTATAATTAAGCATGACTAAACATACACATATACACACACCTATACATACATTTAGGTATCCATAATTAGATATACACACACACACACACACACACACACATATATATATACATATATATATATATATACACACACACACACACATACATCTATGTAAGACTAAATTACATTTGTTTGTCCTCTGTTTCACTGAAGGGGCTTCCTTCATAAATCTAAGTCTTTCCATGTTTTCTAAAATCACTAACTCATAATTTCCTATGCCATAGCAATATTCCAATTTTATAGTATCTAATTATGTTAAATATCCTAAAACAATATTGATTAATATGGCTAACACATAATATAATTTCCCTATTTTTTCTTTTGATTAAAATTTTATCTGAGATCATGATTACTCTCTGCTTTTTTTTTAACATAATACATTCTATTCCTAATCTTTATTTTATATTTCTATGTATCTCTTATTTTCTATCCCTATTGACTCCTATACCTCTTGACTCCCCTGCTTTATTCCTTCCCACTACCCTTCTCTTCTATTATTTAACCTACCTCCCCCCTCCAAGAATCTCTCCCTTAACCTCCCCCCTTCACATTTCTTCCTTATTTTTTTCTGAATTAAAAAAAAAAAAACCTTTATAGCATTCTAAATATGTGTGTGTATAAATATGTTGTTTCCTCTTTATCCCATTTCTGTTAATCTATTCACCACCCTTCTATGCCTTCCTTTATCCTATTCCCTCACTTTCTTATGTCATCATAAATTTAGGAGACTTGGATTCTCTTCTAAATGAATATATTGTTCTCTCTTCAATCCATATCTGATGTGAATAGGCTTCCCTCTAAAAATCCTTTTGGCTTGCCTTTAAAAGAAAATTCTGGCATATTATCAAAAACAAATTCAATAGCTACTCTGACCTTAAGCTTATATCACATTGCTTACTTCCCAGAACTTAAATTATTGAAAAGATGCACCCGTTGGTTCATTCAATTTTAATGGGATAAATTCCCCTCCACAAGATTCTCTTTTTATGGAAATATAATCTTTTGTCTTTCAGAAATAGAATGATATCACAAATAACATGTTGGACCCAGAGTCAAGAAAACCTTGATTCAAATACCATTTCTGATATTTAACAGTTGTGTTTTCATAGTCAATTAAAGTCTTTCTTTGTTGAGCCTCAGCTTTCCCATTTAAAAAAATAAGAATCATAATATCTGTAATACTTATTTCTTGAAGTTAAAGTGAGACTCTTTGATATGTCATTTGCCTGTTATGCATCCACATCAGAAATTAAGACAGACTCTTGAAAGAATTAATTTTTACATAATAATAGCTAGCATTAATATAGCACTTTAAAGTTTATAAAACATTCTCCAATTATCTTGATTTTCCTTATGACAATCTTGGGATAAAGTGCTATTATCCCCAATGAAGGAGAAAGAAGTGACTTGCCCAGGGTACAATGATAGTATTTGAGTTGGAGTTTCATTTTTCTTCCTGAATTGAGGTCCAGCATTCTATTCACTGAACCACCTAGTTTCAATATCTGGAATTCTTACAATGAGGTAAGGGGTAGGGGGGGAAAGGAGATGGACATTGGTGAATAGAAATTACCTCAGTTAGTTACTACATCCATGACTGGTTCAAAATATTTTATTTCTCATCCATCCTAGCAGCCCCAAATACCTCCTTCCTTACTTAGTTGGGAACCATAATCAAATCAACTACATAAATACTCCTAGAAAAAGTCTAACAGGACCCTGCACACCGTTTTTTTCCAAAATAAATATTCAAAATAAAAATCTGTTCCTGGATTTTTTGTCTTCTGTTAGAATATAATTTCCTGGAAAACAGGCACTTCATTTACTTGTTTGTGTATGTGTATGTGTGTGTGTTTTATCACCAGAACTTATTCCATTGCCTGGGACCTAGTCAACATGTAATGAACACTTTAAATCAATCAATTAATTAAGTGAATGGCATAATAAAAATTATATTAACATGAAATGTTTTCTTGTAACATTATTCCCTACAATAAATCTTTCTACTCACCTTTTTTCCTCACAAAAAAGCAGAGGTTTTCTTATATTTTATCTTTTCATTTAAATATTATCATATTAAATTTGTTCATTATGCAATTGAAAAATTGTACGTTTAACCTATATTGGATTACATGCTAGGAGCATGGGGGAAGGAGGGAGATAAATTTGGAATACAGTATTTTGCAAGAGTGAATGTTGAAAAATATCTTTGCATGTATTTTGAAAAAAATATAAAAAGCTATTATTGTTATTAAAAAATAACAAATAAATAAATAAAATCAAACCTCTTGCTTAACTACCTAAGCAGCTTGGTTTAACTTTTACCCTACCTTCTTCCACTCTAGTAGTGATGCTTATTCTTAGAAACACAATTCCATACATGCCTTTGAGACCTATGGTACTTAAACACATTTTTCCCCAGTGCAAAGGCAATCAGATCACAGTTGAAGAAAATTTTTGAAAATTTTCTAAGGAAAAAAAATTAAATGGTATAGCATAATTTTATTGAAATTTTGATTCATGCAACTGCCTCTCTCCCTGATTAATATGAAATTTTCACTTATATGTATTATATTTTGGCATTCAACATTTAACCTTATATAGATGCAAACATGGTAGGGATAATCAAATTTTCAGTTTCTTGGCCTCCTAGATTTCTTTACTCTAAAAGGATTATCTCTAATTTAATCTTCCATTTATTAGTCCATAAATTATTTTTTAATAGAACTACAAATGATTAATTAATCTGTTGGATTCAACTTTGAAAAGGAATGCATGAATGAATTTGGATTAAGTTATAGTATCTTATACCTTAAAGACACAAATATATGTCAAGGAGGGAATCAAGAAACCTTGACTGACTAGCAAAATAGGCTCCTAAACTTATGAAGTGTCTAGATGTTGTAGATGTCTGCCTGTAGAGGACCTGAGAATACAAAAAGTAACAGCAAATGAGTGCCCTGTATTATATATAACTAATTTGATTATATTATTTCTCTGCTATCAAAGTGTTAAAATTATTTGGATACCAAGAATACTTAGATGGATGTGAAACAATTAAATCTATTCTAATTCCTTTCAGTTTAACCTAAAACATGAACATTAAAAAATAAATGAAGGGTATATCTGATTATTTCTTTCAATGACTAGGCATATTTTGAAGATGAAAGAATATTTGTGAAAAGAATGTGGAAAACAGAGCATAATATCCTATAACTTTAATTCTATTGATGCACTTCAGTTAAGAGAAAGAGTGTTGAACTTGGAGATACAAAATATAAGATTAAACTCTGACTCAAGTCATTTCTCATTTGATATGACTGGAAAAGTCATTTAACATCTCTGGGCTGCATCATTAAAATGAGGTAGTTGAATTAATGACTTCTGAGTTCCATTCTATCTTTGAGCCTATGGCCCTATAAATTTGTGGGTGGTTTTAAATAAATATTTAAAATAGTATTTTATATTTCCAATTACATGTCAAGATAGTTTTCAACATTCATTTTTGATTTTGAGCTCAAATTTTTTTCATCTTCCCTCCCTTGCTTCCCCCCTTCTCAAGACAGCAAGTAATCTGATTTAGTAAGGAAAAAGGGTGAAAAAGAATTTTCTCTTTAATTTGGGGTTTTTGAACTTTAGCAAAAATGTTCTTATGTCTTTTCCTTGTAGGATCTCTTTGAGGTTTTGATTGGTAGATTTTTTTTTATTTCTATTATTTTCTCTTGTTCTATCACTTCAGGATAATTATTTCTTGCATTATTGTTAACAAGGCTTTTTTTTTCCCACAGATTTCAGGTAGTCCAATTATTCAAGT
>JAJPUD010003228.1:66506-96142 GCA_023553655.1 Myrmecobius fasciatus
GCTTATCTGATTCAGACGCTCTTCCGATCTGTCTGAATCAGATAAGCGGGGGCTTATCTGATTCAGACGCTCTTCCGATCTGTCTGAATCAGATAAGAAGGAAGGAAGGAAGGAAGGAAGGAAGGAAGGAAGGAAGGAAGGAAGAAAGAAAGAAAGGAAGGAAGGAAGGAAAGAAGAAAGGAAGGAAGAAAGAAAGAAAGGAAGGAAGGAAAGAAGGAAGGAAAGAAAGAAAGGAAGGAAGGAAAGAAGGAAAGACAGAAGGAAAGAAGGAAGAAGGAAAGAAAGAAAGGAAGGAAGGAAGGAAAGATGGAAAGAGGGAAGGAAAGAAGGAAGAAATATTCTGGATCTTGTTTTCCAGCTGGCTGACTTTCCTTTAATAATCTTTTTGTTTTTCTTGAATGGTTCTAATTTTTCTTTCTTTCTTTCTTCTTCTTCTTCTTCTTCTTCTTCTTCTTCTTCTTCTTCTTTTTATTTCAATATCCTACTCTGAAGATGAACCCCAGACTTCCCTATTACCATAGTAAATTTCAATGATTGGGTTCTTTTCCCTTTGCCTGCTCATTTTTTTTTTTTTTTAATAGTGAGAAGTAATAGTGTAACCACCTCTAATTTAGGGGTGGGAAGGCATGATGCCTCTGGCTTCCCTTCTGACCTGGAATTCCAAACCAAAAAACTCCATCCTCCTGCAATTTCTGCAGTCAGCAGCAGAGATGCTGCTATTTCTACTGATTGTGTAGTCATTGGTTGTGCTGGTTCTTTCTAACCCAAGGCCACATTTCTGCAGCACAAGCGGGACTGATATTCTTTATTAGGAGGGATTGCCTCAGTCTTCCTGACCTCAGAACCCCAATTCCCTAAGCTATCTTGCAGGTGAAAGTTTTTGTGGTTTGGGCTAAAACTACCTCTGAACCCAGTTACCCCAGGGCTCACATTGCTCTTTCTTTGGAGCTAACCTTGAGGTGTTTACACTTCACAATGGTAAAAGCTCAGTGCTAGGTTCTTTCTTAGTTTTGGAATTGTTCCAGAGGGGCTCCTATTCTTTCCCTTGGATCTTATTTGTTTTTCCCAGTCTATGTCCACCCTGAGGTATAATTTTGATTTGTCTGTGGGGGAAATAGGGAGAGATGGAATTTTCTGACCTATTCTGTCATCTCCCCAGAATTTTGATCCTATAAATGTTTTGACACAATTTAGAAACCATAAAATGGTTTTAACCTAGAAAATTATATCTATGAGGCATATCATGAATGTAAATCCCCATTAATTAAAATAGTACTCAAAATTGGTTCATTAAAATTTGTATACAAATAATAAGAGTTACATACAATACTACCTGTGTTATGAAAGGTAGCTTGGAATAATAAAAAGAATAGTTAGCAGAGTAACACTAGACAAATTATTTGCTCAATCTGATACTTTACCTAGCTATCAAATTAGAATAATAATTCTTGAACTTGACACCTAAGAAGGATATAGTGAAGAAAATATCTTATAAAATACAAAGTGCTATTTAGAAAATGAGTTTTTGATGTGATTGTCACTATGACAATCTTCAAATGCAATACCCGAATGGAAGACAGCTTCCAGGAAGACAGAATTGATAATCCCACTGTAGTTCCCTATTGTCAGAATTGACACAAAGCACTACAGTTATCTCTTTTACATCATGACTTTTACTATCATAGTTTTGTTACATCGCAGGTTAGTTTAAGAAATTAAATAGGATGGGGGGAAGCAGTTAGGTGGCACAGTGGATAGAACATCAGGCCTGAAGTCAGGAGAACCTGAGTTCAAATCTGATCTCGGACACTTAAAACTTTCTAGCTGTGTGACCCTGGGCAAGTCACTTAATCCCAATTGACTCAGCAAAAACAAAACAAAAATGTTAAATGGGAATTTGGAGAAAGTTTTGTAAAAGCTACAGGCAAGATGTGAAGATCAGGATGATGTAGAAAACATTTAAAAACTGAGAAATGAATAAAATATATTATAGTATTGTATAAAAACCAACATATTTCATCTTTTAATACCATAAATATAGAAAATTTCTTTTGTAATGTTTATATAAAAATGTAAAGTTTGAAAAAAGAACATGAAAACCAACAGGCATACAATTTTAAAAACCAACAGACACACAATTTTACATGAATTTTTCAGATTATGGGGGGTGCTATATCTCTCACCTCTATGATATAGAAGAGATAATGCTACATTCAGATTTAGGCCCTAAAGTTTCTAATGACCTTTAATGAGTTCTATAAAGTTCAAAGGAAGAAAAGATAATAGCTCTTGAATCCATGGAACATAAAGATTGATTGTAGCAACACTATTTATCTTGAGTAACAGAACACTAGGGGTTGGGGTTGAGAATGGTAGGTATTTTCAAATATTTGAGGTGCTATTATGTGAAATCAAGATCAGAATTGTTCCATTTGGCTTAGGCAGCAGAGACATGAGCAATGTATGTAAGTTAGAAAGAGGCAAATTTAATCTCTGTGTGAAGAGAAAAATAAACTTTCAAATAATTAGAACTATATAAAAGTAGAATAGACTGCTTTAAGAGGGGGTTGGGCTCTCTCACCTTTTGGGAATTTTCAAGCATATAGTTGAATAGGATGCCTTCTCAAACCCCTTCAAAATCAAAAATTCTTTGTCTTTGTGAAATGTAATTCCTTTGAAACAGCCACACAGAGAACTTCATGGGGCAGTGCCAAGATGACAGAGTCAAGCCAGGAAGTTACTCAAATTCTCCCAATTTCCCTCAAAAACCAAATGTAACCAAGCCTCTGGACTGAGACTGACAGAATGAAACCACTATCCAGTTCAAGATAGACTGGAAAAACTTCAAGAAAGGTCAGTCTCACTGAGGTGAAAAGGGTGTTCAGCCCAGCTCAGGCAGACTCTGGGAAATCCAGTTAGAGGGTCTTAATCTCAGCAAATCAGCAACTAAGACCCTCAGTCCTGCCTCGGTACATAGGAGCAGATCAATGAGACAGCTTCCAGTACCAGCTCAGAAAGTAAATTCTGGGAAGCCAGGCTGTTTTTTGAAAAGGCAGGCAAAGCTACCCCCCATACAAACACAAGAGGCCCTTGTGTTCAAAGCCAAAATTCAGAGCTGCACAGGAAGTTTGGGACAGTGTCCCCTTTACCCCAGGCAGAGCTTGACCTTGAAAAAAAAAAAAAAACAAGAGGAAATACCAAAGAAAATAGGAAAGAAAACGAGCAAGAAACAGAAAAAGAACCTTGACCCTAGATTGTCATTATAGTGACAGGGAAGACTAAAGCACCAATTCAGATGAAAAGAAAATGTTCGCAGAAGAAATCTTTTGAAGCACAAAGAGGCTTCAAGGAAGTGCTCAAAAAAAGATTTCAAAATCAAATAAGGGAGGTAGAAAAAGAAATGAAAGTTAAGAATAAGACAATCAACAGCTCAGAAAAGGTAGGAAAAAAACTGAGTGAAGAAAACAACTTCTTACAAAGTAGAATTAGACAAATGGAAAAAGAGATACAAAAGGTACCTAAAGAAAATCACACATTAAATATTAGAATAGGACAAATAGAAATAATTACTCTGTGAGACATCAAGAATTAGTCAAACTAAAAAGAATGAAAAAAATGGGAAAAAAAAGTGAAATACTTCATTGGAAACACAGCCAACCTGGAAAACAGATCCAGAAGAGAAATTTTAAAAATTATTGGACTACCTGAATGCCATGACCTAAATAGAGCCTGGATAGTATTCTTTAAGAGATCATTAAGGAAAACTGCCCCAATATTCTAGAAACTGAGGGGAAAATAGTCATTGAAAGAATTCATTAGTCACCTTCAGAAAGAGATCCCACAAGGATCCCACAAGAGATCCCCAAGGAACTTTGTTGTGAAACTCCAGAACTACAACCTCAAGACAAAAATACTGCAAGCTGCTAGGTAAAAAACAATTCAAGTATGAAGGAGCAGCAGTCAGGATTCCCCAGGATCTGGTAGCTTCTACAATAAAGGATAAGAGGACTTGGAATACAATATTCTAGAAGCCACAGGACCTAGGGTTACAATAAAAAATTAACTATGCAATGATATACAGCATCATCTTTCAGAGAAGGTGATGAAGCTTCTATGAAGTAAGAGACTATCAATCATTTCTCTTGGGGGGAAAACACAGAACTAAACAGAAAAGTTAATTTACAAATACAGGCCTCAAGAGAAGCATAGAAAGGTAAATGGGGGAATATATATATTATTTGAAGATTAAACTGTTTACATCCCTAAATGGGAAAACACTATCTGTAATTCTTAAAAACTGTATCTGTTACTGGGGCACACCGAGGAGGGCATCACATAAACTGAAAGTATGGTTGTAAATGGACTCTGATGTGATGACATCAAAGAAAAAGATATTAAGGGTTGCAAAATGATCTGTACTGGAAAAAGAGGAAAGAGGAGATATTAAAGAGGCAACTAATTCATAAGAGGTAAGTATAAAACACTTCTCACATAAATAAAGTCACATCTAAACAATTGGAAAACTATCAATTGTTCATGGATAGGCTGAGTGAATATAATAAAAATGATAATTCTGCCTAAATTGGTCTGTTTCTTCAGTACCATACCAAACTGCCAAAAATGTATTTTATAAAACTAGAGAAAATAATAACAAAATTCAAATGGAAGAACAAAAGGTCAAGAATATCAAGGGAATTAATGAAACACACACACACACACACACACACACACACACAGAATAGTGGCTTGACAATAGCAACCCTAAAACTACATTATAAAGCACCAATCATCAAAACCATTTGGTACTGGCTAAGAAATAGAATGGTGGATCAGTGGAATAAAGGTTTATAATAATCTAATATTTGATAAACCCCCAAACTCCAGCTTCTGGGATAAGAATTCAGTGTTTGACAAAAAGCCCTGGGAAAACTAGAAAAGAATATGTCAGAAGCTCAGCATAAACCTTCATCTGACACCCCATACCAAAATAAAGTCAAAATGGGTACGTGATTTTGGCATAAAGGATGATAACATAAACAAATTAGGAGAACAAGGCATAATTTACCTATCAGATCTTTGGAGAGGGGAGGAATTTGTTACCAAAGAACTAGACAAAATGGATAACTTTGATTACATTAAATTAAAAAGGTTTTGCACAAACAAAACCAACAGAACCAACATTAAAAAGGAAGTACAAAGCTGGGAAAAAAATCTTTGCAACCAGTATTTCTGATAAAGGTCTCATTTCTAAAATATATAAAGAACTCTACCAAATTTATAAGAATATAATCATTCCCCAATTGATAAATGGTTACAGAATAAAAACAGACAATTTTCAGAGGACAAAATTAAAGCCATCTATAGTCATATGAAAAAATGCTCTAAATCACTATTAATTAGAAATACAAAATGCAAATTAAAATAATTCTGAGATACTACTTTATTCTCCTCAAAGATGACAGAAAAAATAATGATCAGTGTTGGAGGGGATGTGGGAAAACTGGGACACTAATACATTGTTGGTGGAGTTGTGAAATGATCTAACCATTCTGGAAAGCAATCTGGAGCTATGCCCAAAGGGCATATTCCTTGATCCAACAGTGCCATTATTGGTCTGTATCTCAAAGAAAGAAGCAAAAGGACCCACATGTGTTAAAATGTTTGTAGCACCTCTTTTTGTGGTAGCAAAAATTGGAAAATGAGTGGGTGCACATCAGCTGGGGAATGATTGAACAAATTGTGGTATATGAAGATAATGGAATATTATTGTTCTATAAAAATAATGAACAAGCTGATTTTAGAAAGATCTGGAAAGATTTACATGAACTGATGCTAAGAGAAACCAATAGAACTAGTAATACATTATACAAAATAATAGCAAGAATGTGTGATGATCAACTGTGAAAGTCTTGATTCTTCTCAATTGTTCAGTGATGCAAAGCAATCCTAGTAACCTTTGAACAAAAAAAAGCCACCTGCATCCTGAAAAACAACTAAGGAGACTAAATGTAAATCAACACATGCTATGTTAACTTCATTTTTCTGCATTTTTTTCTTCTTCCATAGTTTTTCGCTTTTGCTCTGATTTTTCTCTCCCAACATAATTCATAAAGAAATGTGTATTTAAAAATAAAATTTAAAGATTAAAAATAAAGAAAATTTTAAAAAAAGTAACACACAGTTGTGCCGTGGTTCATTTTCTTAGCTCATGCATCAAACTCATTCATCAAAAAAAAAAAAAAATCACAAAACTTAAGTGTTTAACATGACCAACCAAATGAAACTACTAGAATTAAAAGTGATAACATATAAACTGATTTTCAAACCTAAAAATATCTTGTAAAGATGGTGATGATGATGAATGAGAATATACAATCAAATATACAGTCATTTTGAAATGCAACCTGTAGGCCATCTATTCAAACTTTTCCTTGTAAAGGAATACTGTTTTACAACATTTCCAAGAAGGAATATTCTGATCTCAATTTGTAGTATTCTAGTTTTAAAAGGCATTATTTCAGCCATTCCATTTTGAGGCACCTCTAATTGTAAGGACATTTTTCACTAAACTAAGCCCAAACTTGTCCATTCATAATTTACACCGATTATTTCTCATTCTGAGCACCAAATAAAACAACACTGGAATCACAGAAGCATATAATAAAAGTTGAAAAGACTTTTGAATTCATCTAATACAATCTATTCATTTTAAAATTAACAAAACTGAGATGCAAACAGGTTAAAATATTTGCTCTATGTCTTCAAATTTTTAAGATCAAGTGCCAGGATTTGAAATCAGGTTTTATAATACCAAACTCCTTTTATTACATTATACCAATTTCTCTTCACATGATAGTCATCCAAATATTTGAAGGTAATCTTCTAAACTTCCACCCAAGTTTTAACTTCTTTAAACTACACAAGCAGTTATTTTGCTTAATCATTATATGAAATGATCTTGGGAAGGTAAAGTCAGGATGGTGGAGTAAAGGCAGAAACTGGCCCAACCTCTCCCCCAAATCTCTCCAAATTCCTTTAAATGATGGCTCTAAACAAATTTTAGATTATCAGAACAATCAAAAAGATGGAGTAGAACATTGTACAGCTGAAGCCAACTTAGAAGCTCAGCAGAACAGTTCTGTGACACTACAGCAGAAGTCCACCATGCAGTCCCAGGGCAGGCTGTGCCAGCAAAGCCTCAGTCCAGGCCCAGCCCCAGCCCCAGTCCCAGTCCAAGATCCATGTCAGTAAAGTAGAAACTTCTATAGGGACCTCTGAATCTTTTTTTTTTTTTTTTGCCATTGATAATTTCTAGACCTCTCAGCCCAGAGACACCAAAGATGATTTGGAAAATCAGCAGAAAACGTCTGAGGAACCAGGGTGGGAGTCCAAAGTACAATCCCAGCACAGATCATGCCAGTGAAGTTGTAGCCCCAGCCCCAGGCTGGATCCCAGACAATACCTCTGAATGACTAGGGAGTACTGGAGGCTTCTGGACCTCTTGGACCAGGGACACCAGGGATGACTTAGAAGGTCAGTGGAGAGGGTCTGTGGCACCAAGGTGCGAGTCTAGCATTTAGTCTCAAGGCAGACTGCACCAAAACAGCTCTGACCCCAGCCCCAGCCCCAGTGTCAACAAAGCAGGACTCTGTTGCTTTAGCATACTAGATCTTATAGTTTCCTTTATTTTTTTTCCAATTGTCTTAAAATATCTGATTTTATGTATTTATTTATTTTTTTAAAATTAAAGCTTTTTATTTACAAAGCACACACATGGGTAATTTTTCAACATTGTGTGTGTGTGTGTGTGGGGTGGTTAGACAAGTAATGTAGTTTCTCAGAGACTATCTGCTAAAGTATGTGAAGCCTTAGGCCTCAGTTGTAATTTCCTAGAAATCATATAACTTTAGAAAAATGAAACTTTTGCTTGCATTACCTCATTCTTAGTCAACCTATAATCACTCTACCTACCATATAAAGGAAAAGTAACTGCAAGAGTCAATCAAAACAAAAGCTTTTGGGGAGGGGGGCATTTGGGAAGGGGGTTAGGCAGTGTTTGTCTATTTAAACTATGTTTCCAGTTCTTATTCTGGCTTTACTCATTCTTGATTGTCCAGGAATGAGGACTGCCCACTTGTGAGAGATTCTAATAAACCTTTTACCTTCACTTTGAGAAGTCTTCCAATAGTCAATTTTGGCTTAGGGTCTCTGTACCCCATACAACATTGACCTTTGCAAAACCTTCTGTTCCAAATTTTTCCCCTCCTCCCCACTCGCTCCTTTAGATGGCAGGTAGTCCAATACATGTTAAATATGTTAAAATATATGACAAATATAATATATGTATACATATTTATAGTTATCTTGCTGCACAAGAAAATTTGGATCTAGAAAGAAAAAAAAAAAAACTTGAGAAGGAAAAGAAAATGCAAGCAAACATCAACAGAAAGCTTGAAAATGCTATGTTGTGGTTCACACTCAGATCCCACAGGCTTCTCCCTGGGTGCTTATGGCTTTCTTCATCACTGAACAACTGGAGCTGGTTTGAATCATCTCATTGTTGAAGAGCATGTCCATCAGAATTGATCATCATAGAGTCTTCTTGTTGCCGGGTATAATGTAGATCTAATAGTTTCAATGGTGTGGGGCCAATCCTAACAGTTCCAGGACAGAAAAGAATGCTTGTGGTACCCCAAGAAAGATCTCTGAAAACTTCTTGGGGTAGTGCACCTCCCATCTTGGAAACAGAGCCCTACTTTAAAAAGGAGTTAAAAGTTAAGTAGGTTAGGAAAAGGAGAAGACAACAAAATAATTTTCTAATCATAGAAAGTTACCAAGGTGACAAGGAAGATCAAAATAGACACCCAGAAAAAGAAAACAAAGTCAAAACTCTAACATTCAAAAATACCAAGAAAAATAAGAATTGATCTCAGGACATAGAAGAGTTTAAAAGAGATTTTGGAAATCAAGTATGAGAGATAGAGGAAAAATTAGGAAAAGTATGAGAGTGGTACAAAAAAAAATACAAAAAAAAAACAATGAGGAGAAGAATGACTTAAAAAGCAAAATTGGTCAATTGGGAAAGGAGGTACAAAAACTCACAAAGGAAAATTAATTTCTTTAAAAATTATGATTGAGCAAATGGAAACTATTTTATGAGAAATCAATATACAATAAAGCAAAACCAAAAAGAAAATAGAAAAAATAGAAAAAAATGTGAAATATCTCATTGGAAAAACAACTGAGCTGGAACATAGATTTAGGAGAAATGATTTGAAAATTATTGGTCTATCTAAAAGTCATGATTCAAAAAAAGAGACTTGACATCATCTTTCATGTAATTTTTAAGGAAAACTATCATAATATTCTAGAATCAGAGGAGAAAATAGAAATTGAAAGAATCTACCAATCATCTCCTGAAAGAGGTACCAAAATAAAAACTCCCAGGAATATTATAGCCAAATTCCAGAACTCCCATGTGAAGGAGAAAATATTCCAAGCATTCAAAAAGAAACAATTCAAGTATAGTAGAGCCATAGTCAGGATAACACAAGATTTAGCAGCTTCTATATTATATAGAGGACTAGTGGGTTTGGAATATGATATTTTGGAGTGTGATGGAGCTAGTATTGAAATAAAGTATCACTTACCTAGCAAAACTGAGCATAATCCTGCAGAAGAAAGAAAGGATTTTCAAGTGTTTGTGATGAAAAGACCAGAGCTTGAAAGGAAAATTTGATTTTTAAATATAGGACTCTGGAGAAATGCAATGATCATAATATCATAAAAGACTTGATAAAGTTTGTCTGTTTACATTTCTATATGAGAAAATGATACTTGTAACTCATTAGAACTTTCTGATTATTATTGCAGTTTGAAGGACTGTATATATATATATATATATATTCAGAGGATACAGGTGAGTCGAATAAGAAGTAATGATATCTAAAAAAATGATGAAATTAAGGGATGAGAAATGAATGTACTGGGAGAAAGGGATTGGAAGAATGAAATGTTGTAAATTGTCTCCCATAAAAAAGAAAATAAAGAAAAAGCTTTAACAGCGAAAGGGATGAAGCGAGAGGCTAAATGAGTGAGGCTTACTCTCATCAGAATTGATTCAAAGAATAAATAAGATATACAATATTGGTATAGAAATCTATCTTACCATGCATTAAAATAGGAGGGGAAGAGAATATGAGCAGGGGGCAGTGATAAAAGTGAGGATCTATTGGGGGAGAAAGTGGTCAAGAGCAAATCACTTTTGAGGATAAACAGAGTCTAAGGAAAGAGAGGATTGAATAAATGGGTGGGGGGGGAATACAGTTAACAATAGTAATTATAAGAAGAATCTTAAAGCAAGTTCCTGTGATAAGACCTTATTTCTCAAACATAGGGGGAACTGAATTAAGTTTATAAAAAATAAAACTCATATCCCAATTGATAAATGATCAAAAGATGATTTATGCCCAAATGGCTATAAATTCATGCATGTCCTATGACCTAACAATAACACAATTAGAGATGAATATCAAAAGAGATTTAAAACTATATAAGGAAAATGACCTATATATACAAAAATATTTACAGGAGTCTCTTCTCAGGGGAAAAATGGAAATTGAGGGAATACCAAGAATTGAGATCTCTTAAAAAAGAGCTTCTCTCTTTTAAGCTTTATTTTTCTTGCAGGTGTTTTCTATTATTAGGGTGAAAGATCTATATATTTTTTCATAGCATGACTTTTATTGGAATGTTTTGCATAATTTCATATGTTTTCATAATGGAGATTATGGGTAGAGATAAAGGAGAGAATCTTTAAGTCAAAAGGTTTTTTTTCAATGTAAAAAAGAAATTTTAAATGCAACTAGAGAAAAAATTAAATAAATACATGTAAAATAATTTTAAAAATATAAAATATAAAAAGAAAAAAAATCCAAAGAACTAGAGATCCTCCACCATCTAAGTTGCTATTATCCATGTATGATTCCAGTTTTTCGATTTCTTTCCCAAAATGCAGCTCCCAGAATTAAAAATATTATTCTAGTGTGTTCTTACCAAGGCAGGGACAACAGAAATACCTATCATTTCTATCTTTCTGGCATTATATGATACAATACAGTATGTGTTTTTGGAGACTGTACTGATCTGCTGAAACCTATTGAGTTTGCAGTTCACTTAAATTCAAAGATCTCTTTTATAGTGGAGAAAACAACTAGAAAGTTTCAGGTACAAATAAGATAGAAGCATCTCATCTCCCATCTTTGACATCAAACTACAGAAGTAAAGGAAATGGTAATATGATTTGTGCATTTAATTGTATGCTGTCTTGCATTGATCAATATATTTTTGTGATCAGTGCATGTGTGATTGGATATATATTTCATGATCATGCCAAAGCTATCTCTGCCTACATTAGGATCATCCTCTTACTTTTTTCAATATGCAGAGAAAGAGGTTACTTAATCACATAAGGTCTTTCCCAAAAAGAACTCTATGATTCTAGGAGCAAATTAGCCAACTATGTAAGATAGGATTTATTTTGTACATTCTCAGACCATTAACCCAATTGCTATGTCAGTTGGCAGTCAGTACACAGGTTTGTCCAAAAGCTCTATACAGCCCATTTCTCAACAGAGTATACTTGGTTGGTTTATTGATTTGCTGATCACATTCTGCAGCTTCAGTCCCAGGTGCTCCAAGCTTTTGGATGACATGACTAATACATAGCTATATATAGCACTAGGAATATGACCTAGGACATGCAGAAATAAAGCAAAGAAAGAAGAGAGAGAGAGAGTAGGTAGGAAGAGAAGGAGAGGGAGGAGAAAGGATACAAGAAAAAAGGAATGAAGGAAAAAAAGGAAGGACAGAGGGAAGGAAGAAAAAAAGGAAGAAATGAAGGACAGAGGGAAGGAAGCAAGGAAGGGAGGGAGGGAGGGAAGAAGGAAGAAAAGAAGGAAGGGAAGGAGGAAGGAAGGAGAAATGAAAGGAGAGAGAGAGAGAGAGGGAGAAGAAAGGAAAGATAGAAGGAAAGATGGAAAGAAAGATGAAAAAATGGAAGGAAGAAAGTAAGGAAGAAGAGAAGGAAGGAAAGAGGGAAAGAAGGAAGGAGGGAAGGAGGTAGAGAGAAAAATCTGCCTTTGTAAGCACCCTTCCCATTTTTTTATACAACTCATAGACTTCATTGATAGAACTAAGAAAATTTGTTTTATTATAGCCATGTGATTCTTTTTGGAAATAGAGGTGAAGATTATTTTTATTTTTGTTTTTAAATACAGTAAAGTGATTGAATAAGCCATAGTCTTCTTTGATCTTCCTGCTGGCTATAATCTGTCTACTCAGGGCCCAGGAGAAATGATATAGATGGCATGACTAGTTTGAACCATTACTGATCTTGGCAAACACTTGGAGACATGAAAAAGACCTTCTGGAGAATGACATTATCTCTGCTTCCATTGTTACTAGAGCTAGAGGATTTTCAAGGCACTTGCCAGCTATCTTTTACTATGTACTCATGCTCCATTCTGTCTATCTCTGCCTTCAGATCACTGTTGTAGATAACTGAGACCTTCAGGACCATTCCTACCCTTACCTTTGCTCTGACCACTATGCCAATAGTGCCATTGGGTAAAGTGTGAGTGTGTGTGTGTGTGTGTGTGTGTGTGTGTGTGTTGTAAGGGGTAAGGGTGGCAGAGAATGTAGTCAAATGATTGCAGCCATCATTTATTTCATTCAGAGTGGGAGGAATTATCTCAGAAGGTTCTCCTTTGTTCGAAGCAAAGAAAAAGCTACAAAGGTGACTGAGGCATCTTGTCCTTTCATACCTGAATACTGATGAAATGTCAGCTCTTTATCTTTATTTCCCCCAAAGAAGTCCAGGAACCCAATTTAAGGGACAGAAATTTAGTTAGCTCTTGCAACCACAAATTTCCAATGCTTCCTTAACTTCCAAGGAGATTCATTTTAATCTCAAGTTACATCCATGTTGAGGTGAAGAAGAGGAACCAAAGATTAATTCTGAGGAAAAGAAAAGGAAAGAATATTTGTTTTATTGGGATGTCTAGAATAAGATATCCCCCACACAACAAACTACACTTCTGGAAAGACCAAGATTTGATTTTGCTTTTCATCCATCTGGTCAAGTTCAGAAACAATGTCATATTTCAGCTTCAGATTGTTTCAGCCATCTGTTTAATGATAAATAAAAGCATTGCTAGTAAATTTTGATTAGTAGAATATGCAACTAAATTATCAAAGAATCTTTTTAAGAAACATTTCATTAGATAAATCCAATTTAAGCATTTAGACCAGCTCTAAACTGGCTAAATGAAAGGGAGTCCTGAAGTAAATTTCTGAAGATTCAAGGGGAAATAAAAGACTTTTACTTCAATAATCAGATTTAATGTAAGAGAAAATGTGATTATTCTTGATTTACCTCCTTAATAACCTCAATTTTCCTTTTCTTTTTTATATTTGTAGATGCAATTCAAGACACTCTTGATTGTACTTAGAAGTCTGGCACATTTTTTCCAAAAAAATTTAAATATGCCATTCATAAACGTTGCCCCAGTTGTACTCCCTTGAATGTACAACCACAGCTATTCCCTTATTCCTCTGGGCTATAAGGAAATTGATGCTTCAGCATGGTGTTAGTAGATACTTAGAATTTCAGAGATTGTGCATTCTGGAGGAGATAAAAGCAATGTCTTACCTCTTGTGATCACTAAGGGCTAATCATATGGTAGATCCACACTGGCATATTAACCCCAGGATTCTGGCTACACTCCAATTTGGGCAATTACATTCTGCCTACCACAATTCTCCCTGCCATTTCAATTAATACATTGTTCTGCTTCATTTCCTGCCCTAAACTGTGGCATGGTGTCTAACAGCTGCCCTGAAATAGTGGCTGTTTTTTTTTTTTTTTTTTTTTATCCCTGAAGAGTCTATACTTCATTGGTGCATGAAGTGAACCCTGAATATCCATTACTAAAGCTATAAAGGGCATCTTTTAAGACAAAAATTCTCATTGCAGCACTTGTTGAGATAATCTCAAAAATAGTCTGCTCTTCCAAGGAGCATTTTGATCCCTCAAGACAGTAGTTTCCAAGGATTCTTTCATTAACTGCAATTCTGAGCTCTGAAGTCCCTTCTTAAAACAATATCCTCTGTTTATAATATCCTTCTTACTCTTCATAAGTTTGATCATAGTCCCTATTTCTTCATGGAGTCTTCTTCCTAATATCTACTGCTAAAAAGTAAACTGATATGATAAGTACTTCATAGCATTTCTCTACATAATGCATTTTTCTCAGGTTTACTAATTCTGCAGGCATAATCAAATGTTAGCATTGAATTAATTAGGTAGAAATCATGGTAGAAATCTGAAATATTCAAAAGAAATGTAGGTAGTATTGCTTTAAGGTTCACAAAACAAAAATAAATCAATAAGTAAAGTTCAACAATAAATATTTTATTGAATATATACAAAATATTGCAATTTGCATACTGTTCTACTTCCTTTCATGTTTTCCCTTCCTCGGAGTCAAGAGATGGATAATCTGCATTGAATGAATTGTTTTGCTGAGGCAATTGGTGTTAAGTGATTTGCCCAGGGTCCTACAGCTAGGAGGTGTTAAGTTTTTGAGACCAGATTTGAATTCAGGTCCTCCTGACTTCAGGGCTGGTGTTCTATTCATTATGCCACGTAACTGCCCTGATGTCACCCAGCTGTTCCTGTGTCTAACATTTTTAAAACTTATTTGAATGGAAGTCTGATTTTTCAGAAGGCATGATTATCATATTTTCAGATGAAAAAGCATCAGAAATGATAGTTAATACACTGGATGTCGCAGAATCTGAAGAAAAGATTTCAATATTTTTGTACACAAACAAGGCAACATTTATAGAAAAAAATTGCACTGTTTTATACTATGTTAAAAAAATCTGACCTTATAAGTACAAAATGAGAAAGATATTGCTAAGAAAGCAGCTCATCAGGGCAGATACAAAATGGCAGAGAGGAGACACATCTCTGAGTTCCTCATGGAGTCCCTCAGATCAACACCAGATCAAACCCCTGAGCTGGTTTTGGAGTGACTGAATCCACAAATATTTGAAGTGTAACAAATTTCCGGCAGAAGATACTTTGGAAGAACTTCAGAAATGGTCTGTTTCAATTGGTCAGGGGGGAGGCAGCCGAATCCATACACAGAGCAGGGAGACAGGGCATTGTGGTGTCCAAGCACTGGGGAATCTATTGGGATGCTCTTAGATTACTCTGTCCTGGTCACAAGCCAGTGGGTCAGCAGATTAGCTATAAGACATCCAAAGTAGATACAAAAGGCAAATAGTGAGCCTCTGAACCCCAGAAAAACATGGGACCTGGCCACACATACCCAGCACTGTAAGAGAGTCAGCAGCACCAACCCCAGGGCACTCTAAAGTGGTTGTCGCCTCTATGCCCTAAAAACAGACCTCAACCTTTAAAAAAATGACCAAAAAAAGCAAAACGAACTCTGAACATAGATAGCTTTTATGGAAAAAGAGAAGAAAAGACCTCAAACTCTGAGGATGCTAAACAACTTCCAGATGAAGTTCCAAAGGTTGATATCATTTGGTCCTCATTTCACAAGGCTGTCTTGGAAGAATTCAAAAAAGGATCTTAAAAGATAATTAGAAGAAAAAAAAGATAATTAGAAGAAAAATAGAGAAATTAAAACTTTGCAAGAGAGTTTGGAAAAGAAAAAACAGAAACTATCTGAAGAAAACTCAGTCAGAAAGCCAATTGTGATGTCAACTTCTCCCATCCCACATATACCCCCCTCCTCCAAGTTATTTCTCTCCTATAAGAGAACCTACTTATACCTCAATCCCCCAGCTAATTTTATTAGGACCCTAACTCTTTTTAGGATTAGCCTACCAGTAAATGGGGTAATCGCTCAATTCTTTGGGAGTTCAAGAGGAACTTCAAACCTTATGATATTAAAACTTTTGATATTAGAACATCTACCTAATGGCAATTTCCCCCTGACTAATTGTGAATTCTGCCACGGAATTTTGCTTATGTCTTTACCCTTGTTAATGGATAACTCCCTTTTGGAACTTAGATGCCCGTCAATGGCATAATAATAAATCTTTGCCACTTGATTTGGAGAAGAGCTAAACCTACAAATTCTTTTGGGATAGCTTGCAACACCGCCTGGAAATCCCAGTATACTTTTGGGGTTCAAACTTCTAGTCCCCAATATTTGGTGTATCTGGGAAGAATCCTGGAACCCAACATATTTTGGGGGTTCACTACTTCTGTTCACTACCTCATGCCCCATTAATAATATGTGTAATCACAGATACATTATTAAAATAGCTTCTGATTGAGTCTCTTAATCTCCATTCTCTTCCCCTTCCAATCCACTTATTTATTTTACTGTTAGACTAATCTTCCATATATGCAGAACTGGGTAAGTCACAGGAATAGACATCCCTGCTGCTGGAAAAGCATTAATTTTTCCTTATTGCTTGCCAAATAAATTGCCAACTCTTTTGCCTGGCATTCATGACACAACCACCAATACTTAATTTATTTTCAGCTTTACCTCATAATATTATTTTCCTTATATTCATACTCCTTGCAAACCAGACTACTTTCTATCCTCTATAAACATTCTGTGCTTCTCCAACTCTTATGCTTTGCTTATAACCTTTGCCATTATTATATGTCCTTCTGCCTTTCCTAACTAAGTTATTTCTCATTTTTTAAAGCTTCTATGAAACTTTCTCTGACCCTTCCTGTTGGTAATGAACTTCCAATAATTCTTTATTCTACACTTATCTCGTAATATTGTATAACATAGTTATCTGTTTTTGTTTTATCTCTGTATTAAACTATAAACACTTTTGAGGCAGGGTCTGTTTCTTATCAATCTTTATATTTTCCATGTGCATATAGCAAAGTAATCACTACAAAGTATATAATATGGTAATAATGCTAGCTGAATTGAATTGAGACTACTCTCAAGTAATTTATTAATCTAATTTATCTTAGATCTTATTTAAAAAGAACAAAGAAATCTTGTCAAAGATGAGCTAATTACCTTTTCTTTCATCCTTTTAAATTTGTTTTATCTCATAAAAGTGAACTTCAAATGGCTCCATTGTTTTGTATACTTATAGATTGTAGAATCTTAGAATTCTAATCTTCTTCATGGGTCTACAGCATACATCACTCAAATATCCTAGGCTTTGTAAAGCTTATAAGAGAAACCAGAAGTCATTTACTGACCCTTTGAAAAAATCTCTTTTAGAAAACTGAACCCCTTAGATCAAGTTAAAGCCAATTGTAGAGCAAATGACAAAGGATTTATTGATTTATTTTAGGTATTTATATTTTGTTTTTACATTACAAACATTTTAAAATAATTCCCACTTCCTAATAGGCTCTTATAACAAAGAAAAACAAAAACAATTAAGTAAAACGAATAATATAGTCATTTCATCTAAAAGCACATGCAATTTTTTACATTAGGCAGAGCTTATATAACTGTCCCCAAGTAGGCATCGCTAGCTACAAATATTTAGATATCCACAATGAAGTGAACTGCAATCATAATAAACTTGACAAGAATTAGAAAATGTTATCTGGTGATCTTCCTTTAACTTAACCAGAAACAATTCAAAATTGTTGGTTCCCACACAATGTCACTGACTGGAAATAAAAGTTTCATAGTAAGGTAAAACATTCCTTTCCACATCCCTAGAAATAAATTTGTTTTGTTTTTATTCTATTTTCCATAAGGACTGCTATTTTGTTCCTCAATCACAAAAGGTAAATCTAATGTGCCATTTCTCTTTTATATCTACAAATGAATAGTGCCATGGATCTAATTATATGAAGAGACTTTCTACTTAAAATATTATAAGTAACAAGAAAATTGCTACCTTGAAAGAAAAAGAGGTAGAGCTTAAATATTCTTGAATCAATTGTAAGACCCGAGGAAGAAAATTAGCTTAATGATAATACTGAGGAATGAGCAAATGATAAAAAATAAAGAAACTCAGTTTCATCAATAAATACTCTTGCTAAATTTGAAGGTAGTGAACATAACATTCATGTTATTATGCCTAAGAAAGCATAAGGATAAAAACTTCTATATTTGCAAAACAGGAATTAGTGTATTTTATTTCCTGTTCTTTAAAAAAAATTGATATATATGTGCAAAGACTATGGGTTCAAAGTTACAGCACACTCTAGGGGAAATATTTTTTTTAATCATTTCTTTTTTTTTTTTAATTTCCTAAGAAGAAATATCATTAAGGTCCTTTCCCAGGTACCCACAGGAAGGACAAAAATGACACAAAATAAGGGGTAAAGGCTATACCAAGAAACAGGGAATACACAGGCATAATGGGAATTAGAAAGAAAAAAAAAAGATATATGGGCAATTCCTTTGAGGTGTATCAATACTTTGGTCCATGCGCTATACTCACCTGTGATTTCCAAGTATAAATGAAAGAACGTGCCAGCTTCCTGATGAAACAAAGACAAAAGAAAATATAATAAATATAGCCATGATCTGGGGGTTGGGTGATGGGGAAGACCCAAGATGATGAAATGATGGGAGACAATGTGGTGAAGTCTTCTCCACAAACATTTCCTTAGAGATCTAGAAAAATGTACAAAAGTAACTCTTAATGAGGAAATCCATAAAGATTACAATGAATCAATTATCTTGACCAGCTTGGCACTGGGAGGTAGACAGGGACACTTTCAAACACTTGAGATTGCTTCTGCCAGAATCTACCAATTTGCCAGAAAATAGACCATTTCAGAACCTAGCAATAGTCTGTGCTTCAGGGCAAGAGAAGGTCTCAGACTCATACTGGGGCACCCCCCAGACCAAAGGGGGTCTACAATAGAGATAGGTGCCCGATATTATGGTATCAGAAGAAGATTTATGTACAGCAGTAGCAGGGTGTTTGGGGGGTAAGGAGACCTTGGGGGAGCAGCAGCAGCTGCAACAACAATAGTAGATGCAGGACAGAATCTCACTTTTAAAGTACCTTCAGAGCAATAAGCAAGGCAAGAATACCAGACTATGGAAATGGAATGTTGAATAATTTTATTAACTATCTTGATTTGCTCAAGCTCTCTTACTATCCAGACTACACTGGGAATCAGTATCAGCCAAACAGAGGGCAGACTAAATAGCATCCTTTAAATCTGAAATACCAGAAATGCTCTGAAGTGTTTATTTATGAACTCAGAAATCCCTCTGATATGCTAGCAGCCACAGAACTGGCTCAGACTGATCATGTCAAATCCCAATTAACTAAGGGATCCCTGGAGACCTTCCACTCTGACCTTCTTTTCCGTACCCAGGGGATGTCTTTTAATTTCCTAGAAACAGCTCAGTGTGGAGATCAAAGGCCGACTCTGATTAGGTCAGGATATAACCTCTGAGAAACAGCCCAGCCCAGAGAACCAATTGCAAAACCTGATTAGGTCACAATGAGATCACCTCATGCCCCTTTTTGTGATTTTTGTCTTTATAACCCCTCCTGCCTAACCCAACCCTGAGTTCAGTTCTAATTGTACCTCTGCATGTAGGCCCTCCTGCTTAAGAGGAATAAAGTCTAATTATGAATTAACTATTTGTCTTTCTAAGACCAAACACTGAGGTTGACCAGACCAACAGAAACCTACAGTTCTGCCACTCTGAGTCAACAGTTTTCTAAATGGTCCATATATTTTATAGGAATACTTTTAAAAGCTATTCAAAACTGAGAGGGAATATACATATTCATTTGAGGAAAACACAGATTGAAGATTATCTTTTCAGACAATATTTATTTTGCTTAAATCTGTGGAAATGGCACATGAGGTTTAGGTGAATGTAAATAAATCTAAGTTTAAATCATCATTTGGCTAAATTAAAACCCTGAAAGATACCCTTCAAAGAAAATAAGCCTACATTAGTTCAACTTTTTCCTTTTCAAAATTTTTCATTTAAAATAAGTTTAAAAGAAGTGTAAATTATCTCTAGACATTATTCATTTATGTCTTCCTTGTCTTAAGAAAAAAAAGCTATAGCATAAAGAGAAAGAGGATTTTTATGTTATTTTTGCTTCTTTTTGTTCTGTAAAATCTTTGTAGTTGACTTGGAAACAATACAGGCTCCCCTAGTATCACATTTCCATATTTTATCAGTGTGTTAGTTTATATGATGTTCACTGGGTCTAACAGAATTGCTCCAGCTTTGATATAAGCCCCATGTTGTTTCGTTCAGTCTCCTGTGAACATTCAGAATTGTTTAGAATCTTCCACAATTAAAACAAAAGAAAACAAAACAACAACAAGATCCTTTACAACCTTAGAATAATTGTCATTCCATTTTCTATCTAAATAAACAATCATAATTACTTTGATGATCTTTGTGGGATTCAATTTCCATCCCTTTGTTTCTCTCCTATGGGTGCTCTTTTTTTCTGCCCACATGCCCTTTTAAATATGTTGAACCAAAGGAGTCTAATGTAAAGATCTGACTAATATAGATAACAGCAGGATTACCTCTAAGACCTTCCTTCTCATACATTATTGGACACATTCGATTCACCTGCACAAACCTGTATTAACAATAAACATGTACTATGTAGAAAGCACTGAACTTTTAAGTTAAGGATTTAAAGAAATCAATTTGATGCCCCTTCATTTCAAGGATCTTCTGCTTTTCTAGATGGTCAAACATGCACAGATGAGAAAAAGATGGGAGTTTTAAGTGGACTAAAAGGGGAAAAATAGTTTATATTCCTATATTACTTTTCATTATTTATGTCAAGACTAGGAACTCCATTATTGTGACAAACTCCAAATATCGCTAATTCCTTCACTGAGATTTGCCTATCACTTAGAGACATGTAGGTCATTATCCATTAATGAGAATTTTAAACAAGCTTGAAATGTATGGACCCAAGGAATAACTTACTTCATAACAATATGGAATCTTATCCAAAGAAAGAATTCATTCTTTTCTCTGGACTGCCTGATACTTGGAGTCAGGAATATGTGCCTTATTTGAAAGAAGTTTTCTAATTTTTATCCACTTAACACATATCACTTCATTTGCTCCTTATAATCAATTTGTATATCATAATAGCATCACAATACCACATCAACTAAAACTTAGCCTATGGTTTACTATGCCCTCTAAAGATTTTTTTCCTTGCTCTTCTTTTGCCTAGTCACTGTTTTCTCATTTTTCCCCCACTATTGATCATTTGTCTTTTGTCTTCAGTTATTTTCAATTTGAATTAGTTTTTTTTTCAATTTGAACATAAAAATTTGATTTTGAACGTGATTTTTTAAGAAATGCAGTGGGAACATAGGCTAGACCATGTTCCTGAAAGCCACTTCTCATCTTTGTTCAAAGAGTAGGAGATATTATCCATTTCTATAGGATTCATTTTGTATTTTCCTTCCATCTTCAATTTTTTATGAGATTATTAATTACACAAGGGACTGAAGCTAAAATCCCAAGAATGGGTTGAGTATACCCTGATTCTACCACATTCCATATATAGGTACTTAACTAAAAATGAATTATGCATATTGTCATGTAGTTTAATACCTAGAGATTAATTTTGTTGGGTGAGTCTGCAAGTGAATTTCACTAATGTTGATATTCATTGTATATAATATTATTACATCAATTGGTACTCACAGCATTCATGTAATTGTCACCAATACCGTTTTCACTTACCTGCCTATCCCACAGGATCTTTGTGAAGATCAAATTAGGATACCTATGTTGAGTTTTATAATTGGAAGCCTATATTGATGTGAATTACTATCTTAAAATTTTTAGAATGACCAGAAGTCATAGTGTCATTGCTTAAAGTAAAATAATTATAATTTATCCCTTTTAAATTAGCAAATTAATGAAGACATGCACAAGCATATCTTTCAAAAGCATAGACATACCTTTTAAAGGAAATATAGAGAAAAATAAGTTCTGCACTTCAAGTTTCTCTATGAAATGTATAGGACAAAGAGCTGTATCAAAAGAGACTGGATTCCTTAGAAACCAATCAGATTAAACAGTTATTACAATTATACAAAGTATTATTTAGATGCTTTGGCAATATCACTACCACAGTAGTTTATTATCATCAATAAAAAACAATAAATTTAAATTCATGCTCAAAAGTTTTTATTCAGTCAGGCTAATTTAGTAAGTAAATTAATTGTTGTGCATTGTCCTAGGCCATCTCTTTTCCTTCTACCCTATTTTACTTGGTGGTTTCAAAAGCTATCTTGGAATTAATCACCATTGAATGTTGATGATAGTTAAATTTACAACCCTCTTTGCTGAATTCCAGACTTGCTTCTTAAACTGTCTTAATCTCAACCTGGATGTCCAGTAGAAATCATAAATTCATTACTTTTCCCCTAAACTTCTTTCCTCATTCTTCTTTATTACTGTAGAGAGCAACATCGTTCTTCCAATCCCTCAAGCTTGAATTCTAGGAACTATATTGAAACTTGTCACTCCCCATATCTAATCTGTTGCCCAGGTCTGATAATTGTCTTGGTGACTTCTCTTTTATATGGCCCTTTCCTCTGAAACTGCTTCTAAGTTAGAGTAAGTCCTTATTACCTTATACCTGGACTACAAAAGCCTGCTGGTGAGTTTGCCTTCTGCCTTCCTCAATTCTTTCCCCACTATAATATATCTTTTCTTCCTTCAACAACTAAATTGGTTTTTCCTAAAGCTCATGTCACCTCCTCTTCCCTTCCCTCCCAACTCTAGCAGCTCCCTGTTGGTTCCAGGATCAAAGACAAAATGCTGTGGCTGATTTTCAGTGTCCTTTATAACCTAGCCTTTTACCTTTCCAGTATTTATACAACTTGTTCCTCAAAATCTATCTTTGATAGATTGATGATCAGCTTTTATAATACACTCTGACTGGTGCAGGATGTCCAAAAAGGTGAAATGTCTCATTCAGATTGATTCTCATATTTGCATAAGTCCAAGAACCTCATTTCAGTAAGACTGTATGAAATATTCTCTTTTATCTAAAGTTTTTCATTTTATTTTACTTTTCATTTTTTTTATTTTATTTTTTCTGGTTACACATGAATATTAAATTTTAAAAATAAAATTCCTTTATGAATCATGCTGGGAGAGAAAACTCAGAACAAAAGGGAAAATCATTGCAGAAAAAAAAGAGAAAAAAAAAGATGTGATCATAATATGCTGTTGATTTACATTCTCCATAGTTCTTTTTCTGGATGCAGATGGCATTTTCCATCCAAAATTTATTGGGATTGCCTTGAAAAGTTTTCCATGTTAACTAGGATAGTGTTTGATATTTCAAAGTAAAAAGGATGAAAGGCTTTCTTGTTAGTCCTTTCAGTTACCATGTTTTATATATGATATTTCTTTATTATTTTTCCTATCTCAAAAGTTCTCCGTTTTTTCTAATGCCTCCACACACAAGCAAATGAACTCTCTACTCAAATTTATTTAGTGACCATTTATAAGATCTTTAAACAGTACTGAAATGTAAATGGTATGAATCTTTCTCAGAGGATATTCAGTCCATTCTCTGAAATATTTGATAGTTGCTATCAAGAAGATATATCTTCCCTAAAAGAATTTTAGTAAATTTCATGCCAAAATGCAAGGACATTCAACAACCATTTAAAAATGCCCACTATGCCTACTACTGCCTACTACTACAGCCTAATTCTTACTACTGGCATCATGCCAATCGGGGCAATATTAAGATAAAAAAATGAAATAGTTTCCACCTTCAGGACAATTATTTTTCATGTAAGTATGACACTAAGCACACAGGAATATAATCACTACAGCATAGGTATTTTATCTATTTGTCATTTATATAAGTGAATTGTAGGGGATATAGAATAGTGTGATTTGAGAGACAGATAGGATTCACCAACAAGTATGTAATTGTTAATAGAGATATTATAATATTTGAGCCATCTCACAAATCTTACCATTTCAGGGAATATAACAGAACCTTGCTAAATGCAAATTTTAATGCAAATTAGACTTTGCAAAATGTATAAGAAAGTTTTGAAGATAGGAGATCTTCAAAGAAGAGGAAACTACTTTGAATGGGGATAAAGGAAAGAGTTCTACTTTAAAGGGTATTTTTGGGGAGGTAGAGAATGTGGAAAAAGACTCAGACATTTTCATAACAAGTAATGAATGAATATCAATCATGGTTTGGCACCATTGTCTAGATATTGCCAAAATACTTTCCCTTAAGTTGATTCTTCAAAAAAATAATTTTATATCTAAATTTATTGTTAAAATACAAAAATTTTAAAAATATTGTTAAAATATCTGAGATGTTTAAAGAATACTTAGAAAAAGAAAAGAAAATTACCTTGAGATTCAAGCAGAGGAGATTTGATGCACAAAGACCCCATTTCTAGCATCTATCTCATGGCAGGAAGAAAAGAATAAAATTAACAGTAATTTAAACTCATAATATAATTTTGTAACATCTTTATCATCTATTAAGTCTTCCTTTTCCTATTAATGTGCAGTTTTGAATAATAAGATTTTTGTGAGTTTTTTTTAAATAAAGGTTTCTAAAAATGATTAGGAAATAATTAAAACAACAAAATTTGTTAGGAGTTATAGCCAGATCATCAATATGTAATGAGGCAGCTAGGTGGTTGCTGTGGATAAAGTATAAAACTTTTAAGTGAGGAAGACCCGAGTTGAAATTCTGTCTTAAACAGTAGCTGTGCAAGCTGGGCAAGTCACCACCACTCTGTGCCAGAGTTTCTCCCTCTGCAAATTAGGGTTAGTAATAACACCTTCCTCACAAAGTTGTTGTGGGAATCAAATGAATTAACAAATATAAAATTTTTGCAAACCTCAAAGTGCTTAAGAAATGATCACTATTATTTTTAGTTACGTGCAGCTACATAGAAGAATCTGTCAACATAAAGATCATTGAAAATAGAATTTCTTAGTCCAGTTCTACAATGCTATGTGTTTAATATGTGATCTGTGGAAGGTCTCTTCAGTTCTGTGGGCCTAATTTACAAATTGAGGTGATTGAACTAGATAATCTCTAAGGAGACTTCCAACTCTAAATGTAATATATTTTCCATTAGTTTACAAAGTTATACACACACATATACTTATATGTTATATATGTATACATACACATGATATATCCTTCAATTAATGATACTTACTATTGATATTTGTGAGTAAATAAATTTGTGAGACTTTTTCTGTCCCATGTGTTCTGTGAAAGGCAATGTTGTCACACTATGACCTTTTCAGTATTCTGTAATTTGATTCGCTTTCCATGCTCATCTTTAGATGTGTAAACATAACCGGTAACCTGTGATTGGAACTGACAACGAGTCAAAATGGAGAGTGTTGAAAAGGTCAAAACAATAGTATTTACTGTACAACTTTCTTCAGATATATGAGAAAATTTACACTTTGAATTCTCTCTCTGGTGGCAGACTTGCCTGAGAACATTAAAATGGGCCAAATTGTGCCTATCTTGTGACAACAACTGTGGCAAAGAAAGGAAAATGTAAGATAACTGTAATTAGAAGTGTCTGGATATGGAGTTTAACATTTAACTTGTCAGGCTCTACCATTTTGCTTGCCCACATTTCTCTGGAATGAGTTAAAGAACACAATACTCATTTAATTTCATTTTTTTCCAATAGGTAGTAAATTTAATAATGCATCTTTTAAAAGTTTACCAGACTTTAAATTATTTTTCTTCTCCACTTTATTTGAATGGATGAGTAAATGAGGTGGGAGTAGTGCAGTCTATTAAGATATGTTTGTCAGGATGGGAAATCATTATACAGTTAATGCACAACATTTCCAATGGCCACAGTCTCCATAATAAGGGATTATAGCCTCATATATTCATACTTGTCAAACACCTTTAACTTGCTTCCCACAATTGTCTTTCTGACTCACACATTTTTAAATTGCATGACTGAATGCTATACATTTTTAAATTCAGAAGGTTGAGGCTTAAAGGTTTTTGAGTAAATTTGTCTGAAATTCCATCTATTAAATAAACCTAGTATGTGAATGTTACATACTTACTGTATGCATATTTCTATTGAAGATGCAAAAATGAATGATATAGTCCCTGTCTTCAATTAACTTAAAATTAAGGAGAAGAGTAGACCCATGTATAGAAATCATATTAATGAATACCTGGATTAAGTAACCATGTCAAAAAGAAGTATAATTTATACGCAATTGGGTTAGAGGGAGAAAAAATAATAATCAGTTTTTGGCATTGGAGAAAAATTAACCAAAGAGGATACATTTTCCAATACATATAAAGCCACATAGGTTCTATTACAACATATTTTCTATGTGTTTAGTGAGATGATTCAGGATTTCTTGGAAGATATAACAACACAAATAATCTTTTAAAATTATTCTCTGATTATGAATATCAGGAGATATAAAAACAATCAGATTTTTACTCACCAAAAGTATTCTTCACTGTGCTGAATGTGCAAAAAACAAATTGAGGAGGTATTCTCTATGAGTGCTGAGGTCTTCAACTTGTCTAGATGACATAGCATCAAATATATTAAGCCCCAAGACATTGCAGACTCTGTCAGGAAATAGTTTAGCTTGGCTATTCATACAGGAAACACAAATGTATAGCAAATGTTTATTCTCTAATTTTAATATCCAAATGAGCATCTTATAGAATTTATCAAGTAGTATGTTTATCTGGTTGCCACCAATAATATTGATATCCAATTATTTTAGCTAAGAGTTTGAAAGGATGGCAACTTTGAATGTTTTGGGGAAACTCTCAAGCATTTTTCTTGAACCTAATCTTCCCCAAACTTTGAAGATTCAGCTTTTCAATACAAGCATTTTGTCAGTGATACTATAAGACAGAGAAACTTAGAACACTGACACCTCCAAAGGATAAAACTCTCTATCACTTATAGGATAATGTAATAGGACACAATAAGTATGAGGAACTTATAATCTATGATCAGTGAGGAACTCCATAAAAGAAAAGAACTAAAGGATATGGTCAAAGAATTATATGACAGAAGAGAAGATGGACTGGTAATCTAGTAAGGTAGGACAGATGGATAGCCAGAGTATTGTACAATACCTCTGTACTATTGAGAGAAATTTAAAAATTCTCCAGTATGTTAGACAGATTCTCTGGCTAGAATTAGTGAGAGAACATAGATAATTCATACATGAGACACAAGCTTGGATAGGGCATGATCTGCATTACTGTAGGAAACTCCCAGGTAGATGAGATCACAAATATATTTGAATATTGAGCAACATATTGACAAGTGCAGATATACTGTGATAAAGAGAAAGAAATGTGGGATTTTAGAGACCAGACAAAATTAAGAAGGTAAAGAAGGATATAATATGTTTAATGTTCAAGGCAGAAAAAGCATGTTGTGACGGAGTACTCAACTTGGAATCAGATAATATCTGGGTTCAAATCTTGGTTCTGTCACATTCTTTGATCCTATATAACTCATTCTCTGGGGCTCACTTGCTATCTATGAAAAAGAGGCTGGAATAAATGATCTCTATAGTGTCTTTCAGCTCTAAATTTCTTCTCCCATGAAATACTTTAGTTTGCCTAGAGTGAAAGATACATACATACATATATATATATACATACATATATATACATATATATACATAAAAATACATATATATATGAATAACAGATAATGAAGCAAACTGGAAATATGTGTGTGTATGTATGTTTGTGTTTTCTTATTTGCATCAATGTACAGTTATATAAAAATTAGCTATAGCAATATGAGAAGAAAAAAAATTATGAAACAAGCATAGGAGAGAAAATAAAATTAGCTCTACCTACAAATGATATGATGGTTTAGGTAGAGACTCAACTGAAGTTAATCGAAACTATTAATAATTGTACTATATAGGAAATAGTAGGATAGAAAATAAATTCATACATATCTGATAACATTAGACTGTGGCCAATATGTTGATTTGTTTGTTTTGTTTTGTTTTCCCAATATCCAGATTTGTTAATAATGAAGGATGTCTACTATAATTGAGAAAGGTGGATTTGTGTATAATGATAAGCACAAACAAAACAATAATAGTAAGATATTTAAAGTCACACAGAAGGAAAGCAGACAAAATGCAGAATAAAGCATAATTATGGCAATTGCTTACTGTATTATCGAACTTATATACTACATATATATATGAATATATATATGTTTTGTAAAATAGACAAACATGTTTAAAGAATTTAAGTATTTTGAAAAGTCTTCTTGTTCTTTGTGTCTTAAAAAGTAGAGCACCAGCCCTGAAGTCAGGAGGACCTGAGTTGAAATCTGCTCTCAGATACTTGACACTTCCCACTATGTGACCCTGGGCAAGTCACTTAATCCCAATTGCCTCAGGAAAAAAAAAAAAAAAAAGTTTGTGAGTAGATTAATTTGTGAATTAAAAAAAAACCTAGAAAAAATAGACATAATAATGAAATGTTAATCTCAAGTCATTCTGCAGTCATGGAGAATGTTTCATTCTGGGATAAGAATTTTAGACATTTTGAAAAAAAAATTAAAATCATTTAATGTTTTTAAGTTAAAAAAATGATAATCAAAAAGAATGATCAGATACTGTGTTGTAAGAAATAGTTATCAGGATATTTTCTGAAAATTATTTTCTGTATTCAGGAAGTATTCAGGAAAAGTATTCAGGAAGACTTAAATGAAGTGATTTAAAGTTAGGTGAGCAGAGGCAGGAGAACATTGTACATAGTAATATCAATATTGTACAATGAACAGCTATGAATGACTTAGTTATTTTCAGAAACATAAAGATCCAAAACAATTCCACAGGACTTATATAAGATGCAAAAATGCTCCCCACCTCCAGAGAAAGAACTGAATGGGGTCTGAAATGTATAATGTATACAAAATTGCATAGCTTCTCAATGAGGGGAGATGGAGAAAGAGAATTTGAAACTTAAAAGTTAAAAAAAAGTTTAAAACTTTTATTCATATAAATGGAAAAAAAGGAAATACTTTTTTAAAAGCATTATCAAAGATATTTTCAAATTTTCAACTCTGTATATGAAAGAAGAAATGTTTTTTTAAACACAAATACTGAAATCACAAGTTGCTTTAATGGAAGAGATTTATGGGTTAGATTTATATAGGTTATAGGTTGTGTTTAAGGCTTAGGCAAAACAATGAGAGAAATCCAGTAGTCATTTGAAAATTGTAGACAATTAAGCATAGAAGTCTGTGTTTGTGAAGATATTTAGATTCATTCAATTAGATATCATTTAGATAAAAGTGAGAGCTAAATTTGGTGACTGGATAAAATGTCCAAAAAAGAAATCCTAGAAAACAGATTATTATTTAAAGGTGAAATTTGAACTTAGGACCTTCAATTTCAGTGTTAACACAGAAGCTAGACCACTGAAGTTAGTGAAAGGAAAGATGATTAATTTTAGAATGTAGAAAGAGGCAGGAAAAATGAGTCAGAAATGAATGAGAATTAGAATATGATAGGAATAGAAGATGACACCCTATTTTAAATTCAATTCCTTTTTTT
>JAJPUD010003228.1:104969-138848 GCA_023553655.1 Myrmecobius fasciatus
AGAGAGAGAAGAGACAGAGAGAACTATAGAGACTGAATGTAGAAGAAAGCAAAGTATTTTCACCTTTTTTTTGGTTATTGTTTGCTTGCTTGTTTTTTTTTTTTTATTTTTTTGGTTCAGCCCAATGAATATGGGAATATGTTTAGAAGAACTGCACTTGTTTAATCTACTTCAGATTGCTTGCTGTCTTAGGAGGGGGAAGGGGAGAGGAAAGGGAGAAAAATTTTGAATACAAGATTTTGCAAAGGTGAATGTTAAAAACTATCTTTGCATGTATTTGGAAAAATACTATTAAAAGTGGGAAGGGGGGGGGACCAGAAAAATAAAATGTGAAAACTGAAAAATAAACCCAACTTCTATATGTCAAGCAGTGTGCTAAGTGCTAGGGATGCAAAGAAAGCAAAATATTGTCCTGATTGTCAGGAAAGTCTTTATCTAATTGAAGAGATGATGAAAAAAACAATTATGTGCAACGAATCAACATAAAAGACAAACTGAAGATAAGCAAAAGAAGAAAGGCACTATCATTGGCAGAGCTCAAGAAAGACTTCTTTCAGAAAATAGGATTTTATCTAAGCTTGACAGAAGTTAGTGAATCCATGAGGCAGTGTTCAATGAGAGAATTCTAGTTATAGGAGATAGTCAGTGAAAGTGTCCATCTGAAGTTTAAAAGTCTTAGATGAAAAACCAAGAAGGCAGTGTCACTGGATCATATAAGAGAGTAAAGTGTAAGTAATTGGGAAAAGAAAGAAGTTATGTTTTGAAGGACTTTGAATTTCAAACAGGATATGAGAGTTCTTCAGAATTATACATCATGAATATATCCTTCATAAACTAACAGATGAACTCTGGAACTGGCACACTATCATGAACCAAACTGTTTCCTCGATCACTCAAATAAAACAGAAAATGTAAGAAAAACACCTTTTAAAAGATGTCATCATATTAAATATACATGATTTCCAACCTATGTGGAATGAAAAGTTTTCAAAATATAGAGACCTAGTATAAACAATATCATTTCATGGGAAAGGGATGAAGTATATTTCATTTCTTCTTTCATGTCTTTTTCAGGAATTGAAACAAATAGATTTTCATTAATTTAACTGATAGGATTATATTTCCATTCTTTTGTTAAATTAAAAAAAAAGATAGTCCTTTAAACCATTTACATCATAGATAAATAAAAATTGAAAAAATAAAAAAAAGATAAGCTAATGACATGCCCCAGGACTATTTATAACAATTCTAATAAATAGCATTAAAAATTTGTAAAATAATAATTATGAATTTTATTTCACCTGTATATTATGTTAATAACATTCAGATTTAGCCTTGAGATTTATTTTAAACTTTTAGTTTTAGCAAAAATATTATGCCCATATCCTATTTACCAGTCACAAAAATCCTGTCAAGTATTCTTATCCCTATTAAAAACAATTTGGAAAAGAGGGCTTCAGAGGACTTTTTCAACTTTATGACTGCAATATGACTAGATTATGATCATAAAACTAATCATTATTGGAAATTTTTTTTCAACTCAAACTCAGCTGACTTTAAATTCATTGTTCCTCTATTTACATTATATTGTTCCTGAATCCACTACATGAATTAAAATTATTGAAATATAAAACTAGAAAGGATCTTTGTAATCAGAGTTGAAGAGCATTAGATGAGGACCCCAAAAAACCCAGTTTTTATTTGACTTATAGCTCTTTGCAATATTGGGCAGTTTCACTATTTTTGAAATGGTGGTGATGTTAACAGTTTTATCAACCTCACAAGACTGTTGTGAGGACAAAATGAGATAATGGTTGTAAAGACATCTTTTAATTAGAATGTTTAATAAAAATGTGGAGTGACCTACATTAAACTGTCAACTTCCTCTAATCATCATAAATCATCTTAAATTCTTGTTTAAGAAGTTAGATAACTTAGGTGATATTATTTTAGTTCATTAGAATACCACTAATGTATATATTTATCTATTGTCTATAATATGTAACTGGAGATTCCAGTTACATAAATTCATGAAGAAGATTCTTGTAATGTAAAATTATTTTTCTAAATACCTCTTTGACTTTGCAAGGATATTTTTCAGTAAAAAAAAAAATCCAAATATGATAGCCCTCTTGTCAACAACAGACTTTTGCAGAAACTAACAGATGAGCTAAAACTATTAAGTCAAAATTAGGTGCATTGCTAATTTTTGGAATTACTAGAACTAGTTATTATAGATTAAGTGATGACTATGACTAGAACTAGTCATTGTGGAATGACTAAGTAATGACTATCTTCATGTGGAAGAAGGATTAGACTTTCTCTGTTTAATACTAGACAAGAGAATTAAGAGCAAGGTCTGGTAATTTGAGAGAACAACCCCTTAACAATATGAACTTTCTAGGGGCAGCTAGGTGGCGCAGTGGATAGAGCACCAGCCCTGAAGTCAGGAAGACCTGAGTTCAAATCTGGTCTCAGACACATAACATTCCCTAGCTGTGTGACCCTGGGCAAGTCACTTAACCTCAATTGCCTCAGCAAAAAAAAAAAACAAAAAAAAAAAAAACCCAACAAAACAATATGAACTTTCTGAAAATGAAATAAGCTCCCTAGGGAGATATTGACTTCTTCAAACTGAGATATTAACATAAAGACTGAATGACTGCTTCTGAGGTGAATTTTAAGGGTGAAGGGAGATATTTCTTCAGGTACAGATTATATTAGATGACCTGCAAAGTCCCTTCTGTTTCTGTGAATATTTTCATGTCAAACTTGAGGAAGGTTTCCAGTGGAAGGAGAGTTCTGTTCTTATTCTTATCCTGTTCAATAGTTGTGTCATTTAGTTAAATTAAAGCATTTCTAGTATGTTTATCCAATATGTGAATTTGCCAAAACTGATAGGCATAATTATATCATCAGATCAAAGAATTGGCATTTGAATAGGTCATTACATACTAGAATATTGAGCTAAATGAAATAAGATGAAATTGAGTAGGGTTAAATATACTTTGCTTAGGTTTAAAAATATATGCTCTATATGTTCAGGATATAGGAAATAGGTCGAGAAACCAAGTTCTTGTGAAAGTTACCCTATTAGGTTTAATGAACTACATGCTCATTATGAGTCACCAATTTTCTCAAAATCCATTGTACTTCTGTTGAATGTACATAACTATTTATTGGACAAATGTAAATGATATGAACCATATGTATTTGACGTTGTTAAAGTTTTATACTTTAAAAGGACTTGGATTTTTAAAATTAAACAACACAAATAGAAAAACACTATCCAAAAATGTAACTGGTATCAAATACCAACATATTGCAATACTACCTCATCACATTCCTATTCTTTTCATACTTTGGTAGTGGATCAATGTTTTTATTTAGAATACTTTGTACAGTAAAAAATTGTCTATTTCTTTCTTCCTTTATACATATTTTTAGGATATAATAAGCAAAATAAAATTTTTCTTCTTATGTAATAGATGAGTTTTTCCTCAATGTTTTAAAGAGAAGGAGGTTAATTGACAAGGGAAGGGCAGACACCTATCCTTTAAACTCAGAATTGTACTTTGATAACTTATTTGGAAATATATTCAAAGTTTTGTGCATAGAAATGAACTGATTTTATATCTATCAATGAATGGGTATTCATTCTTTACTCCCTTAAATACTCTTTTTTTGGTAGCAAATTACCTAACTTTATTGGAAAGCTAGTGTATTTTATTTATATTAAATCTAGAGAATTGCATTTATATACTTATTTTTTAAAGCTAGGGAAGCTAACACTTTGGCTACACACATTAGGTCTGACCCAAATTGTTAAGTTTTTACATCAGACATTCATTTCACCATACTCTCTCATCTTTAGTGATAACATATTTTCTTCATTTTGTTAATCAATTTCTCTAAAATGTACAATTCTTCATTATGATGGTTTTAAAAATATTAAAAAACATTGATTTACCATGGTTACTGAAAGCATCAAAGCTATAAAAATAAATTTTATAAATATTTCATTTAGATTTATTTTTATTCTTCTGCTTTTAAAGATTTCATCTTTAAAAAAGCTCAGGCAAATTTTGTTTACATCATTAGTTTTATATGTAATACAGATATGTGCTGGCATTTCAATATGCCAATAAGCTTGTCTAGTTTTAATGAAATGAAAAGGCAAGTTTGACATGATTTCTATACATATTAGATCTATTTTATATCCTCACCTCTTTTTTTAGTATAATTTCTTGAGTACTTTTACCTGAAAAAAATTAACTATACTCTAGGAGTAAATTAACTATTTCACAAAGTGCTAAAAAGCCTATGTTTCAGACTAATTGTGCACAGTTTAATTGTAGTGCTAAGAGGATTAAGAAATTCTTTTGAAACAAACAAATTAAATTCTGTTCAGGTTATTGCTAGTCAACAGCTTTGTATTTTCTTCTGGAAGAGGATGTGAATGAAAAATCTTTTCAATGTGACTCTACTCTCCACTAATAAGTCAAAAATATTCGTGCAATTCATTTGTAATTCAAGTTACTATCAAGAGAATTTAGTCTCTTAAAACAAGGGATAACTTTGGTTTCTTGCCTCCCTCTCAGATGAGTTTCTAATAGCAAAGATTTTTCTTTCTCTCATTATAGTCATTTCATCAGTTTCTGGTCAATTGATGTGTGGGGTTGCCCCCAAGACAGAGACTTAGCTGGCTTATTATCTCTCAGGGAGAAGGGAGAGAAGAGGGCAGTCTCTTAAACTAAAGGAATGATACAGCTTTCCCTTCTGAAGAATTTGAAGAGTTAATTATTGCATTCAACTCCGAATCTTTCTGATTACTGAAGATATCAGCCTAATCACTTTCATTATACTTTACTGAATTTTGAAGGAAAAATAATAGAACAAAATATTGAACACTCACATTACTAAATATAACTTGTCTCATCCTAATGGCCATATTAGGTCTTAAAGCTTCTCTGGTTTAAGATTTGCTTTTCTTGGTATTGGTTTTTGGGAGAGTTGTCGTATTTGAAATAAATACAAGTCATTTGATATTTAGCCCTATTATGTGCTCTTTAATTAAAGTTTCAAAACATATGATAAAGCAGACATATTAAAATTACTGGGAAATTCTAATACATATATGCAATTTTTTTACTAATGGTAATGACAGTTATCCTCTTATTCTTAACATGAGATGTAACTTAAATATGTCTATCTTCAGTGAAATGGAGCTACCAGTTATATAAATTAATGAAGAAGATTCTTGTAATGCAAAATCATTTTTCCAAATACCTCTTTGACTTTGCAAGGATATTTTTCAGTAAAAAAAATCCAAATATGATAGCCCTGACTCATTTCCAGTTCAGAGGAAGATATATGGTTGGACAAATAGAGGATGTGCTTTATGCATTTTTAAAGGATCCAATTGAAAGTCTCAATGATGTTTTTTTTTTCCCCAAAATCTCATCAGTTAATCTTGGGTGTGTACTCCAACTCTGAATTCTTTACAGTCTGAAACTAATGAGAGTTTTATGCCATTTTTAACAAGCCATCCAAGTAAAACTAATTGTAAGATTATTCATGAAACTGTCAGTTTCATCTAGTCATCATAAATCACCTTAAATTCTTGTTGAGAAGTTAGACAATTTTATTTTAGTTCATTAGAATGCCACTAATGTATATATTTATGTATAATGAGTGAAAATGTGTTCCTCAGTGTGACATTGTGACATGACATTTGATCAGTTGATAACTTCTCACAGTTGCTAACATCGCATGTTATTTTATTTTAAAAAAATCTTGCAAATGGACAATTAATGCTTTTTTTGTGATTTTTACCTTGTTACTTGTTAGTAACCACTATTACTAACAAATGCTATTACTATCTTAAGAAGAGAACTTTTCATGGTTGAGAGTACAAGTTTCCCTCCTCTTCCCTCTCCCCCCCCTTGGCCACATAACATAATTACTAGCAGCAACAACATTAACAAAGCAACTACAGCAAAAGAAAGAGATAGGGTTAAAAACTGAGATTACTAAATACCTATTTGTGACTATAACTATTAATATGTAGTCCCTTAGTTTTAAATTAGACTTTAGCAAAGTAAGCAATGCTATCCATTATTGAAATTTCTTGTATGCTACAAAGAAAAATAGCAATAAATATGTTGTTTTTGTAAACCTAGTATTTTTCCTTAGTGAACTGGGTTACTTCTCCTGGAATGAAAATGAAAACTGAAGTTCATTTCTGGTACTGGAATGAAATACTTGTTGTTCCCAGTAATATTTCACATCATTAGATCAAGTGGTTTATGGAGGATTTAACCCTGCATGCAAGAAGTAAACAAAATTGAGATGCCTGACTCTATCAGAAACAATAAAGGACTAGCTTTTCTCAGGTCTGTGTATTATGTATATGAACCAAGAGCTACACTGCTCTTGGAGTTAAAGGCCCATTTGTATTTTTCCTCCATTTTGACAGATGGTGTGGAGTTATTGCCACTCATCAAAATTTTAATCCCATTCTCATCTCAGTCAAAGGATACAACAAATGCTCTTGAGTGTGCAAAATGATGGCCCTTGATAGGTCATTTCTTTTTTAATTCATATTACTCAAGACATAAGCCAATAGCTTTAATGTGACTGCTAGTTCATTTTCTGGCTAAAAACTTGGCAAACATGCTCCCTATTACTATGTTTTATCTTCTCTAGGGTTGCTACACTATGCATAAGGAACCTTTTCATTACTCATGATATGAATATTTACAAGCAATTATTATTTCATGCTCTCTTTCTTTTTGTACAATATACATAATGATTTATTAATGATTGTTCTATTTGTTATGCATAATAAAATTTAGGTGAAATGGTGTGTATGGAAAGGGGAGTTAGCAGTGAGGCTTGAGATAAGATGAAATCATGGCTCCTAAAAGAAATGATGAAAAACACCATTATTTTTCATCACTTAGAAATGAACTGTGCTAAAGTTTGGTAAACAAGATGTGGAAAAAAGGGATATGAGGTAAATGTATGCAACTGATTCAAGTTTATAATTTTTGGACTTTAATATGTGCCTTAAATAGCATCATTGAGGAATATTTACTTATTTTAGTAAGGTGAGGAATATTTGATAATGACACAAAAGACAATAGCATTTGCTAGTGTCTACTGTGTACTTAAGACTGTTTTTTCAACTGAATTAGAATCAAAATATAAATATAGGTTTCTGCCTTTGTGAAACTTACAACCAGCCATGGGGTTCTTAATTTTTTCTATGTCACTAACTGTTTTATAGTTTGGTGAAATCTATGGACTCATTCTCAGAATAATATTTCTAAATGTACAAAATAAAATATACAGCAATATAAAAATTATTTTAAAATGCACTGATCATACATAAACAAAAACATAGTTCCTTTGCCTCAGGTGAAGAAGCCCCCTCCCTCTGGTCTATATCTATAAATAACTATAACATAAAATGGTACATGATATCAGCCATTTAGGAAGTAGGTTTAAGCATCCAGTATGTGCAAAACACTGTATTAGGCTTTGATTTAGAAAATTTAATTTAATTTGAAAGATAAATTATTTCTACCCTCAAGGTTTTTTATTATTATGGGACTAGAAGGTTGTATTAATTTGTATTAAATTTTGAGAATGGACTTTAATAATGAATTACTAACTAAATTTATAGAATTCTTAAATGGGGCAAGCACACTCAGTACATTGGGAACTCATCAGGAAAGACCATGATGGCAGTGGGGAGTAAGGCTTAAACACACTTTAATAAGGCACGTTGAATACAGGGGCAAATGGCACAAAAAATACAGAGACATACAGAACAAAGGGGAGGAAAGGGAAGAAAGTCAGGCAGCATGGAGGAGAGAATGAAGTAAGAGAGAGTGAAATATATAACCATGGATTACAGTTGGGAAGATTCAGCAGCTTGAACCCTTAAGAGTTGTAAGAAGGCAGGATTGTGAGATTGGGATATAGTTTGGGATCTTATTTTTATGGGGTTTTGACTGAAGGACAGACTAAATATTATCCCTGTCACCTAGGGATTAGTTCATAAATGTATTGACATCATCTCAAAGTTATCAATAACATTTGGTGTTCTGCTTCTTTTACTTGGGAAGTCTGAAGCTTACTTGAGGCTTGCAGGTTATGACAGTTATTAGGACCTAATTGGCTTACCCTAATTGGACACATATTCTCAGAATGTGATTTTTAGCTAATATATGACAGTTTGCAAATTATGCCTCTTTTATCTATGAGACAATCACTAAATGACTTCTAGGATCCCTTTTGCAATTTTACTTTCTGATAGTGTTTTTTATGCTGAGTACTTATAAAGTTAATTTTTTTTAAAATAAATAATGAAAGGGAAGGAGGGTGATGTCAGGGTGATCAGAATAAGGTAAAATATTAACACAAATATTATCTTTAGTAAAAGGACAAATTCTAGCCTGAAGTTATATTTAAAGATTTCAATTACTTTGTGATATAAGTAAGGAGAAGTAATAGAAAAATAAAGAAAGACAGAGCTACGCTTACCACTATTTGGCATTTCCTGAAATGAATTGATTGCTTGAATCATTCAACTAGGCCATTCTTTTTAAAATTTTTGCCTTTAATGTTCCAGAAAACTCTATGCATCATTTAGGAATTACTTTTTGGAGATTTGTTAATCCAATCATGCCTTTATGTTTATGTTGATAGGAATACATAGAATATGTAAAATATTTGTTTTTCTCCAAAAGGGGAATGGCAAGATTCAGTTGCTAAATAATTGCCTATCAATGGCCATAGTTAAGCAGAGTTTGGATGACCATTGGTCAAAGCTGTTGTGAAGGGAGTTTCTGAAGCCACAGAGCAATACTGACACCCCTTCCAGAGGTTCTATGATTTTAATCTTACTTTTACTTTGGAGATCAATTTCCTTGAATAATTTTTACTATGTGGCCCCATAAATATGTATCTATAAATAGAAACTTGTATAAGGTACAGTGGGAGATTCTGTCTTTGCTTGATGAGCATCTTAGGTTTTGTCAAAAAGAGGCAAAACTACACTATTTTTTGTCTTTATATTGAAAAATGATGCTATTTTCTTATGATCAGTAGAACATTCATGTTTTAAAAAATTTTCAAAAATGGAAATGAATTTGCACATGTCTATTCACTACTTCAACAGCATTTAGTTAGACAACACATTGAAGTTAGAAATACAGGCCATGAGCATGAAACATAGAGAAGTAAAATCTTACAAAATGATTTTGAACACCTGAGTTTGGACTCACAAGCATCATGCTTTAATCAAACTCACATGAAGACAAAGGAAATAGCTGAGAACTAAAACAAAACAAAACAAAACAAAACAAGTAATAATTACTTTAATAATGCCCCTTGGAACTCCCTTACTGTGTTCATTGAATCAATTGACTATTTGGTCACTATGGAAACACAAACATGGGCATCTTATTTTTAATGCAATAAAATTGGGATTTTAACATTAATTATTGCATATAATCATTATTTTTATCATTAAATATTTTTCTACCCATGTCATATAGAATACGATTAAAATGACTCAATTAAATAGCTAAAGGCATCCCTATAATGTTCTAGAAATGTAGAATCAGGGAATTTTTGTGATCGGCCCAAGGTCAAAGTACTGTGTGGCAGGACTATTTTTATTCACTATGTTATGAACCCATTAATGGAAATCATGAAATCAGAAGGGCAAAATGGTGGTATGTCTGCATATACCTCAGTCAATTTTGGAGAGTAATAGAAAAATTTTTCATTCCTGCATCAGTAGATTAGTTGCTAATGACTCAGTGAGAAAATGGAATTAAACAACTGAATCTCAAAAGGTCTAATGTATATTTTGTTGAAAGGAACAATTATATCATTTGCTTTTGGAGGTAAAGAACAATGTTTTGAAAAGTGAAACTTTATATTAAATAATGAGAAAATAAAAATTGTTTTCCTTACAACATTTTCTCTTATTTCTTCAAAATCTCTGTCAAAAAAAAAACTTCAGAAGAAAAAGAATAAATACTTCTATGTATAGTATTAAAGATAAAAGAGGACTTCTTAAGGAATTCATGTTCTGTAAGCATCAGATGAGCTCCAGACATGCTAAGCAAGAGGAGCATGCTGTTGTTAACTTTGTGATAATTTGGATACCTTAATGAACTAATCCCAGGATTAACATGGATGATGTTTAGTCTGAACCCAATAAAAACTCTGTAAAAATAAGACCCTCAAATTCTACCTCTACTCTCTAGCTGTCTTTTTAGAATTCATGGTAGAAAATGAATTTTGTGAGTAGTCCAGGAGAGAGGTTTTAGTCTTTGAATTTTTTTTTTTATTACATCTTGTCTACAACTCTCATTATCTATATATCCATGGATTGTTGTTGAGTTGCTTCAATCATGTCTAACTCTTTGTGATCTCTCTCTCTCTCTTTTTTTGCCAAAGTCTCTGAAGTGATTTCCCATTTCATTTTCCAGTTCATTTTATGGATAAGAAACTCAGGTAAACAGGGTTCAGTGACTTGCCCAGGGTCACACATATTTAAACTCAGAAAGATGAGTCTTTCTGACACTTGGTGTGATACTCTACCCACTCTGCCACTTAGTTACCTCATATCCATGGTTCAGTTCACTTATTTATTTGTTTGTTTGTTTCTTTTATACATGTATATTAACTTTTTAAGTACGCATTTTCTTATTAATCATGCTGAGATAGAAAAATCAGAACAAATGGGAAAAAATCACAGGAAAGGAAAAAAAAACATAAAAAAGAAATGAACATAGCACATATTGATTTACATTCATTCATTCTCCACATTCTCTTTCTGTATGCAAATGGCATTTTCTATCCAAAGTTTATTGGGATAGCCTTGGATCACTGAAACACTGAGAAAAATCATTTCTTTCATAGTTGATTATGTAATCTTACTGTTCTTGTATACAGTGTATTTCTGGTTCTGCTTGTTTTGCTCAGTATCAGTTCAAGTAAATATTTCCAGGTCTTTCTAGAATCACTTTGTTCATCATTATTTTTATTTATTTATTTGCTTTTTCCTGAGGCAATTGGGGTTAAGTGGCTTGCCCAGGACCACACAACTAGGGAATGTTAAGTCTCTGAAATCAGATTTGAACTCAGGTGCTCCTGACTTCAGGGCTGGTGCTCTATCCACTGTGCCACCTAGCTGCCCCTCATCATTATTTTTAATAGAACAATAATATTTCATTACTTTTGTATATTACATTTTGGTAGACCCCTTCTTTAACCATTTTTTTCAAAGAGTTTACATAGTATGGAACTAGTTGTTCTTTAAATGTTTGGTAGAATTCATTTGTGAATCCATCAGGTCCTGGAGATTTTTTCTTAGGTAGTTCATTGATAACGTGCTCAATTTCTTTTTCTAGAATGGGACTATTTAAGTAATTCATTTGCTCTTCTGTTAATCTGGGATTTTATAAATATTCATTCACTTTAGTTAGATTATCAGGATCTTTGCCTTCCAGAACATGGTAATCCAGGTCCTCCAATTCTTTATTCTAGAAGTTGCCAGATCCTGGGTATTCCCGATGCTCCTTGATACTTAAATTGCTTTTGTCTGGCAGTTTGCAGTATTTTTTTCCTTGACAGTATAGTTCTGTAGTTTTACTACAATATTCCTTGGGGTTTTCCTTGTGGAATCTCTTTCCAAAAATGATCAAGGGATTTTTTTTCACTGACTATTTCTCTCTCTCTTTCTAGTATATCAAAGCATTTTTCTAGATACTATATTGAACAATGCTATTGAGGCTTCTTTTTTGGTCATGATCTTCAGGTGGACCAATGATTTTTAAATTGTCTCTCATGGATCTATTATTCAGGTCAGCTGTTTTTCCAATGAGGTATTTTACATTTCCTTCCATTTTTTATTCTTTTTAATTTGTTTGACTGATTCTTGATGTCTCAGAGTCATTAGCTTCCTTTTGTTGCGTTCTAGTTTTTAATGTATGATTTTTTAGTTAGTTTTTGTTTCTTTTTTCCCATTTGATTTATTCTAATTTTCAAGGTGTTGTTTTTTTCAGTGATTTTTTTTTGCATTTGACCAATTGTATTTTTTAAGAGATTGCCTTCCTTTTTCAAGTTGCTGACTTTCTCTTGCATGTCTCTCATTTCTTTTCTCATTTTTTCTTCTATCTCTCTCATTTTCCTTTTAGTCTTTTATGAATACATCTAAGGAGCCTCATTTGGCTTGAGATCAATTTATATCACTCTTTGAGATTTTCTCTGGAAATATTTTGTCCTCATCTGAATTGGTGTTTTCATCTTTCCTGTTATAATAGTAGTTTTCTATGATCAAGTTGCTTTTTTGTTTTGTTTCTTGTTCATTTTCTTTATTTTTCTTTTTGTTTTTCCTCTTTTTTATTTTTATGGTTAAGCTGTGCTCCTGGAGTAATAGGGGCACTATCCCAACTTCCCATGCATCTCTGAGCCTTGGCTTTAAGCACAGGAGCACCTTGTGTTTGCAGGGGTAGTTTTGTCTGTTTTTTCCAGGAAACAGTCTGGTTTCCAACAATTTGCCTTCAGAACTGGGACAGGAGGCTGCCCCATTGGGTCTGCCTCACTACTGGACCAGGAATAAGGGTCTCAGTTGCAATCTGATATGATTAAGACCCTCCCACTGGCTTTCACAGACTCTGTCCAAGCTGAGCTGAATACCTCTTTTTCACCCTAGTGAGACTGACATTTCTTGAAGTTTTTCCAATTTATCATGAGTTTGAGAGTGGTTCCATTCCATCAGAATTTCTTCAGAGACTTCATTTTATGTGGTTTTTGAGAGAGACTGGGAGAGTTTGAACAGCTTCTTGGTCATCTTGACTCTACCCCAGGAAGTCTCCTTAGTTAAATTTAACAAAATGAGTGAGTTAACTTATTTATTTTCTTTGAGTATCAATTTCCTTATATATATATATCTATACACATATACATATATATATATATATAAAAGAAAAGCTGATCTGCTTATGGTCATACAGCTAGTAAGTGTCTGAGGTCAAGTTTGAAGTCAGGAAGATGAATCTTCTTGACTTAAAACCCATCACTCTAATCCACTGTAACAACTAGGGTATTCAGGGGTATATGGAATATTCAAGGAGCTTTAGCAACTTGACTGAGCTAATCTACTTATATTTCTACATGGGAAGATGATACTTATAACTCCTAAGAACTTTCTTATTATTAGGACACTTAGAAAGAGTATGTACAGACAGAGAGCACATGCATGAGTCAATTATGAAGGGATGAGATAGAATGACACAAATTATCTGCCATAAAATAGAGAATTAAAAGCTTTTATCATAGAAGGGAAGAGGAGGGAGTTAAGAGAAAGTGAGTGAATTTTACTCTCATCAGAACTGGCTCAAATAGGGGACAATATACATCCTCAAAAGAGTAAAGAAATCTATCATACTCTAAGGAAAGTAGGAGGGGAAAGGGATAAGAAAAATGTGAAGAGAGATAGAAGGGACTACAGATTTGTGGGGGATGGTCAGAAACAAACCACTTTTGAGGAGGATCAAAGTGAAAGAAGAGAGAAAAGACTAAACTGGGGAAATAACAGTCATCAAGTGTAATTGTGAAAAGAATTTTGAAGCAAGTTTTTCTGATAAAGGCTTCATTTCTTAATCATAAAAGGATTGTGTCAAATTTATAAAAATAAGAGTCATTTTTCAATTGATAAATAATCCAAAGGTATGAAAAAGTTTTCAGATTAAGTAATTAAGTTAAATATTACCATATGAAAAGATTTTTTAATTCACTATTGATTGGAAAAATGCAAAATAAAATACCTCATATCTATTAAATTGGCTATTAGGCCAGGAAAAAAATGAAAAAAAAAATGTTGGAAGGAAGGTACGAAAAAGACATTAATGCATTTTTGGTGGAATTGTAAACTGATCAAATAATTCTGTAAGGCAATTTGAAACTATGCCCAAAGTGCTATAAAACTCTGCATAAGTTTTGATTCATCAATAGTACTACTAGTTATATATCCTACAAGAGATGAAAAGAAAAGGAAGGATAAACTTATATATATATATATAAATATTTATAAAAACTCTTTTCTAAGGACAAAAATTGGAAATTTAGAGGATATCCATCAATTAAAAAGTGGCTAAAAATTGTAGTTTGTGATTATTATTCAATATTAGGAAAACTATCAGCATTAATGAATATATCAGTAATAGATGTACAAAATGCATTTAACAAAATTCATACCATCCATATTAAAATCACTAAAAAGCATAGAAATAAAAGAAACCTTTCTTAGAATGATGAGTAGAATCCATCTAAACCAAGAGCAAGCATTAACTGTAATGAGGATAAAATTGTTGCATTTCCAATAAGATCAAGAGTGAAGTAAGGATGTCCATCACCAACTCTGGAATTCAATATTAAACTAGAAATAATAGGTATGGCAGAAAGATAAGAAAAAAATAAAAAACATATAATGAGGAAATCAAACCATCAGTCTTTGCAGCTGACATGGTTTAATTAGAAAATCCTAAAGAATGAACTACTAAGCTAAGCAAAACCAATATCAATTTTAGTAATATAAAATAAATCCACAAAAGTCATAAACATTTTCATTTACCTCCAACAAAATCCAGTAGCAAGAGATTGAAAGATTAAGTCCACTTAAAATAACTACAGACATTATAAATTATTTTGGCATTTATGTGCCAAGAAAAACCCAGGGATTATATGAATAGCATTAAACAATTGGAGAAATAATAATTTCTTGAGATATGTTAGGGAAATAATAGAAATATTAGAAAAACAATCCCACTTCATTTAGTTTACTTATTCAGTGCTTTACAAATCAAACCAGCAAATGATTATTTTGTAGAGCTAAATCAACAGCAAAATGCAACAGGAAAAACAAAAGGGCAAGAATTTCATAGGAATAAATTGGTTTTTAAATGGGAAGGAAGGTAGTACCAAATCTTAAATTGTATTGCAAAATGGTAGTCAACAAAACTATTTATAAGTTTTGACTAAAATAGAGTGATGGATCAGTGGGATATGTTATATATACAAATACATATTAATAAATGACTATAGTAATCTAATGTTTTATAAAATCAGATTCAAGGTTTGGGAGTAAGTACTTAATACTTGACAAAAATTTATGGGGAAACTAGAAAGCAGTCTGGCAGAAACTAGACATATACCAACATCTCATACTGTATGTCAGGATAAGGCCAAAGTACAGAAATGATTTAAACATAAAGGGTGAGATTATAAGTAAATTAGGAGAACATGGAAAAAGGTACTTGTAAGATATTTGAATAATGAAAGCACTTGTGGCTAAAAAAGGAGATGGAGAGGATCACAGAGAGAAAAAAAGATAACAATAAGATAAAAAAATATATATATAGGTGCAGCTTGGTGGCTCAGTGGATGGAGCACTAGCCCTGAAGTCAGGAGGACCTGAGTTCAAATCTGCCCTCAGATTCTTACCACTTCCTAGCTGTGTGACCTTAGGCAAATCACTTCACCCCAATTGCCTCAGCCAAAAAAAAAATTATATATGCAAAATGAATGCAACCAAAATTAAAAGGAAAACAGGAAATTTTATAGACCAAGTTTCTCTGAGAAAGTCCTCATTTTTGAAATATATTGGAAACTGAATGAAATTTTCAAAAATAGGAGCTTTTCATGAGTTGATCCAAATATATGAATAAATCTATTCAGAAGAAGAAATCAAAACTAGCAATAATTACATACAAATGCTTTAAATCACACTGGTTAGAGAAATGCAAATTAAAACAACTTTGAGATTACATCTCAGGTATAATAGCTTAAATGACAGAAAAAGAAACTGACAAATGTTGGGAAAATTGAAATACTAATCCCCTGTTGCTGAAATTGTAAACAAATCCAACTATTCTGGAGAATGATTTGGAACTACTTTCCACAAAGTTACAGAACTATTAAGCTTTTGATCCAGCAATGCTACTACTGGATTTGTATTCAAAAGAAATCAAAGAAAAGGAAAAAAAAAAACCTATTTGAAAAAATTTATAGCAGCTCTTTTGTGGTTTCAGAGAATTGGGAATCAAGGGAATGTTCATCAAATGGAAAATGGTTGAGTATGCTGTGGTGTATGATTGTGATGAGATATTATTGTGCTATATGAAGTAGTTTTAGAAAAATCTGAGAAGATTTATATGAACTGAAATAAAGTGAGTATTCAACACTAGAATATTATGCTCAGCAAAAGAAATATTATATTAAGAGAAAGAATTTGTTACTCTTATCAAGACAGTGATCCAAGACAATTCCAAAGAATCCATGATAAAAATGTGCTCTACTTTGAGAGAGAGAAAAGATCTAAATTAAGATTGAAGTACTCTTTTTTTTAAGCTTTCTCTTTTTTTGTCTATTTATTTTGGCAATATAGCCAATGTGGAAATATGTTTTGCATTATGTCATAGATATTATTAGTATCAAATTATATATCTTTTCAAGGAGGGAAAAAGGACAAGAAGGAAGAAGAGAATTTTAAACTAAAATATTTTTTAAAATGAATTTTTAATTGGGGAACATTGAACAAAATAAAATATATTTAAATTAAAAAGAAATCTAAGAATGATGCAATTATAAGCTAGATTGTAGAGACTTGAAAGAATTACAGGATGTTTATTATAGAGAGCATTCTTAAAAAGGTAATCACAAAGGTCACAATAAATACGGAATGATAGAACAGTATTTAGTGTTGATGAAAATAATAGGTAAAAGTTTTTGGAGGATGAGACATTTCTATACATATTTATAAACAATAGAAAAGCAGCCAGTAAAAAGCTTAGCAAGAGAGTGGAATTGATAGAGTGGACAGTCTCCTAGAGGAGACAGGAGAGACTATAATTGCTTGTGTAAGAAGAGGTTTGCCATAGCAAGAGAATGGTTTGCCCTCAGTGAGGCTGTGATGAAGGAGAGAATCACAAAGAACATAAGAGTGAAATGAGTTGAAGAAAGGAAAAGAAGAAAGAACTTTTATGAAATAGCTTCATTTTTTTCCCTATAAAATATGACAAAAGGAAGTGAGATGAAGTCAACATGCATTTGTTAAACATCTTCCATGTACTAAACAGTTTGCTAAGTGCTGAAGACAAAGGCAAAAATAAAGCAACAAAATGGCCCCTACTAAGAATCTCACAGTTAATGTGTTTGACTACATACAAAGAACTTTCTACAACCAAAATATGTTAAGGATAAATTTTATATTATTGTAACTGATATTAACATTAAGGTGAATCAGGAAAGAATTCTTGCAAGACGTGCGATATTAGCTTGAGTGGAGATGATATAATAGAACTGTGTACCCCTGATTTTTTGGGGGGTAAACATGAATTAGAAAAACCCTAAATCTCAACCTTTCACAGCTCTGGCAAAACTCCCTGGTTCTCCCAAGAAACTCCCACCTCCAATTGATCTGGGAATCACTTTGGTGTGGGAAACAATCACCACCCTTATTGATTTGAAAATTAGACCCTAAATGATTCCCTATCCCCAGGCCATAGAAGACTAAATAAAATCAAGACTTTATAGCCCAACCTTTGCTATCTTCCTAATCAGGAAACAGTGTACTGAGAGAGCTGCTCAATGAAAATAAACCCATTTTTCCAAAACTTCGCTTGCAGACTGGGATGTGAATTCTTTCCAAAAACCTGGGACACTGGTTTGAGTACCCCCACCGCTGTTAAGGTATCTCACCCCTCAACAGAGATGGAGAAGAAGAGCATTTCCTGGCATGAGGAAGACAGTGAAAATGTTCAGAGTTGATAGGTGGATTATTAGTGAGAGGAATAGCAAGGAAGACAATGTCACTGAAATGCAAAGTATTTGAGGGAGTAAATTGTAAGGAAACTAAGAATTTAGGAAGTTAATAAGATAGTAAGGCAAAGTAAAAGTGCTATTAAGACAAGGGAAAAGAAGCTGAATGGGCAGTCATGATACTGCACAAATTTTTTTTTTTATTAAAGCTTTTTATTTGTATAACATATATATGGGTAGTTCCCCAACATTGATCTTTACAAAGCTTTCCATTACAAATTTTACCCCCAGTCCCCTCCCCTTCCCTAGATGGCAGGAAGTCCACTACATGTTAATAATGTTGAAATGCTTAAGAAGTTATGCAAGAAAAATCCTATCTACAAGAAAAAAAAAGAATCAGAGAAAGGCAACACAATGCAAGCGAATGTCAATAGAGATCATGAAAATGTTACATTGTGGTCCATATTTCATTTCCCTCTCTCTGGGTGTATATGGTTTTCTTCAGTGAACAATTGGAACTGGTTTATACTGCACAAATCTTGAGAAGTTCTCTTAATAACTTGTATACAGCAGAAATCACTACTGTTAAAATTTAGTTGATAAATTATTTTTATATACTGTGAACTCTTTGAAAGCAGTGACTGTCTCCCCACCCCTTTTTTGTATCCCTAGACTTTAACACAATGCTTAGAACATGTTTAGAGATTAACCATAATAATGCTCAGCAGGCAGTCTTTAAGTACTACCATTACAGGTCTGTTTCTCTAACTCTTACAGGATAATATATTGCCAGGTGGGAACTACTGGTGTCTGTTTCCATTCCTTGAAGTGCAAGTTGTTTCTTATTTCTTTTCAGGAAGAGTTTATTACTTATCTACAATGTTTTTCTCTAAGTCACATTCTTCCAATTCTTCCACTTTACCTTGAAGTTCAGAATAAAAGTAGCTTTATTAAATAAATTGATGACTCTTTTCTTTAATAGTGGAGCTCTTATTCTACCCCACCTCTCATTTTTAAGACAGTGGAGAGTTCTCCCAGACCCTCTTTATCTTCTTTTTTTACTGATGTGTTTAGTGTGTACTTTGAGCTTGCTGAACTCTCATTCTCCTAAGAAGTCATTTTAATCAACCAATACACACTTATTAAGCACCATCTATGCACTAGACACATTGCTAAGTTCTGAGAATACAAATATGAAAAAGAAAGCCCATCCTTTCCTTCAGGGAGTTTACAATGTACAAGGGAAAGGCCATACATAAAAGAAAAGTTAAAAGATTGGGGAGAGGAAATAGAGATGATACAATGAAATTTAAAGGAATTTTAAGCTGGTAGGAAGGTCAGAAATACCTGTTCTAGGAATGTTCCTTTAATGAAGGTTTGGGGAAGAATTCCAATCCATTATCAAATCAGAGGGGTCTCAGGGTCAGAGGGTAAACATGAGGTATAAATTTCAGAGTTGATGTGATCTTGCAGGATTAAGATATTTCTGGGACAAACTGGGTAAGAAATGAAGATAAATATGTTTGGGGCATATATATCTTCTTCAAACAGAAATATAGATTTTTTAAGGTATGTTTTATGCTTATGATGGTATCTGTGTTTGTGTGTGTGTATATGTGTGTATACATATGTGTACTTGTTTCCACACATATATGTATTTATATCCAGTGCTGGCACTTATAGGTCTTTAATAAATGTTTGCGTAATGAATTAGTTGATGAAGATAACAATAAAATTATCTCATTGGGTTATGAAACTCAAATGAATTAATATGTATAAAACACTTTGTAAACAAAATACCCCATAAATCTAGCTATCAATTACACAGAAAAAGACAATACCAAAAACTACTGGGCATGTTGAGGAAAGTTTAAAAGGAAGAAGGGCAGAAGAGCTCTGGTGCATCTTGGTTCTATCTTTCCTTCTGATATGATTTGTTATTGATTTAAACATAGCCCTCATTAGAGTTTTCTGTTAACCTTAGATTAGATTGGTTGTTTGGGTTATCAGTCTTGTTTATGGGACATGGCCTACCCTTAGTCCTTAACACTCCCTCACTACATTGTGTTATGCATCTGTGAATTAAGGGATTGAGAAAATAACCTCAATTTTGATAAGCATGTTCAGAACATTTCTATTCTTTTAATAAGGGCTTCTTTTACATTTCACTTTTGATAACCATTTTGGAATTGATACCAAAGTTGATAATTTGGACCAAAAAAAAATGTGCACTGAATTAATTCCATGTCTGAAAGGCTGTGTTCTGTGTCCTCCTATGTTAAATAAGGTAGGGTTCACCAATCAATATCCAAGGTCTGAGAAGGTGAGCATCCTACTTACAATGGGAGAAGGCCAGAGTGAAGATCACATTGCTTAGAGTTGAGTTATGAAGCATTTATTAAACATTTGCTATGTACCACAAACTGTGATAAGTTAAGAGCACAAATACATACAGTAAGATAGTCCCTGTATCCAACTAATTTATATTCTTTTAGTAGAAGACATAAAAGAAAGCTGAAAGTGGGAGATATTGGGCTAAATTAGAAAGATGCTAGAGTATAGTTTGCTAGCTAGGAAATAGTCACTATTGGATTATATATCATACCATTGGGTGAATGGTTTATCCTAGTCAAGGTTTAGAGTTTTGCTTATTGTTGCTGTTATTGTTGTTGAATATTTTTAGTTGGATGTAGCTCTTCATGACCCTATTTGGGATTTTTTTTTTTTTTTTTGCTTTTTGCTGAGGCAATTGAGGTTAAGTGACTTGCCCAGGATCACGCAGCTAGGGAATATTAAGTGTCTGAGACCAAATTTGAACTCAGATCCTCCTGACTTCAGGGCTGGTGCTCTAACCACTGCTCCACCTAGCTGCCCCGGGATTTTATTATTAGAGATATTTGAGTGTTTTGTCATTGCCTTCTCTAATTCACTTTAGATAAGGAAACTAAAGCAAATAAGTTCAAGTGACTTGCTTAGAATCAAAAAATTAGTGAATATCACTGGCCAGATCTGAATTCAAGAAGGTTAATCTTCCTTACTTCAGGTCCAGCACATTTCCCTGGATCACTTATCTGCCTTTGCTTAGCAATTTGAATAATAACTTGAATATTACCTTACTTAATAATGTTGCTCTCATGGATTTCCTAATGGAGTAGTGTTTCTGAGCTCTTTGTTGGAAAACGAAAAAGACAATTTTAAAACATGGAAATATTGTTATCTTACAAACTATAACTAATCACCTTAAAATATTTTGAAAAAGTCATTCATTGAGTAGCAGAATTTAAGTATCATTCTAAGAATGAGTAATCAGAGTTGAAAGTAATTTGAAATTCTTTTCAAATGTAGAGTTTTCAAAGTTAATTAGAGATAATCTTGATAAAAGGAACATAAGATTTTGTAATAACTGTGTTATAATCCCTATAGTAGCTCCATGATAGATTGTATTCACTTGGTTAAGGTCCAGACAGAGGGTCAGAAAGATTTATCGCCAATATGACCATTGCAATATTTATTTATTTATCTTAGCTACAACAACTCTCAAAGGACACCTACAAAGTCTTAGATTAGTTATTATAATTCTTTAGGATGTAGTAGTCCTTAATTAATTCAATGACATATCATTCAAGCATTGAAGAAATAGTTTATAATATTGGAGATTTAAATGTTCCAGACTATGATAAATCATTTAAACTTATGTTTATGTGAATACTTTGGATAAAAACTCAATTTTGACTGCCTAAAATATGTTACTTCTTAAAATGAAGTTGATACAGGATGGTGAAGACCACAGAATTTAATTTGTTTGTTTCTTTTCTTTTCTTTTGTCATGTTGAAGAAAAGAAGGTTTAAAAAAACATGTAAAAAAGTACCATTGTACATTCCCTTTTCAGAAATTATTTAGAAATTTTTTTTCTTTTCTCTTGTTTCTTTCTTTTATTTTTCCTGAACTGCTTTGAATATTAAAGTGTTTAATCAAGTTCCTTTCATTCTATCCCCAGTCTACTCTCATAGAATAATATGAAAAAAAATGTGGGAAATTTAACAGATTATATTTAAATGATCAGTTATTATTTCTAAGTTATCTGAGTAGAAAATTATGGTAATTGATAGTAGTTGATAACTGGTTGTTTTATTTATATATTCTTGCCAAAGATTTTCTTTTAGTAACAAAACTCTAGAGTTTGATCACAATATGTCTGAATGAGTTGAATTGACATTCTTCTATGAATGCATCTAGATAATTCTGTACATCTATAACATTTTCTTACTAGTTTGGGGGAATGTTGTTGAATCATTTTCTAACTTTTTCTTTCTTCAGCTTTTCTGGATTATCTCATTGGTCTTAGATTATCGCTTTCACTTCTGTCTGGGAATTTTATCACCTTTGCTTGTAAAATCCTTAATAAGTTTTTCCCTTGTTTTGTTTTATTTTGTTGAATTTTCTGTGATTTTAGCTGATTTGCTGTTAGTCTAATGATTTTATTTCTTATACATTTGATTATGACATTTGAATTTTTACATCTTTTCCCAAGTTTTTTCCTTTTGTCAACAAGATTCTTTGCTACCATTTAACTTGTAATAAGTTTACCAGAAGTCATTCTTCTCCTTCTTTCTCTTCTCCTACACCTCCTCTTTCTTCCTCTTTTTTCTTCTTTTTCCTTCATCCCCTTGGTTCTCTTCCTCCTTTTTATTTTTCTCCTTCATTCTTTTCTCATTCTTCTACTATAATCACTATCATTATTTTTGGCTGGACTATCATACAAATGACTCAGAAGGAACTTGCAGTGTGCTAAAAAACCCAATATCTTTATTATATAGTACCATAACATTCTTCCCTGGTCTGACTACCACAAAAACTAAAGGTCACATACTGAGGAAAATGAGTTTACTCATAACAATTGTATCATGAAACAGGTTTAAATCCATAGTTAATTATTTTATTTTGTCATATATCATTTCATATTTATAATATATTGTTAAGAACTATAATTTTTATACTTAAAGTAGTTTGGAAACATAGTACTGGCTTAGAGTCAGAGAATTGGCTTCAATATTATGTTTCTGTAACTTATCAGTTGATCATAGGTAAATCAGTTAATTTCTATTAGCTTTAACTTTTTCATTTGTACAACAGGTACACCAATATTTGTATTACTTCCTTATTAAGATCATTGTGGGGGACAGAGCTGAGATGTCACAGAAAATCCAGGAAGTTTTTTGGACTCTTCCCAGTTTCCCCTCAGAAACAATATTAAATCAAGCCTCTAAACAGATTCTGAAGAGATAGTATCTACAAAAAGTCAGAATGAAACAACTTTAAGCATTTAGAAGGACTTCAGAAAAGATCCCTGGCCCCTAGCATGAAACTTGGGTCATTTTCCCTAGGACCCAGGAGCAAAACCCAAATTTAAAAGTCAAGAAACATCTAAAGAATGGGAGAAAAAAACAAAACATAAAAAAATATCTGACCATAGAAAGCTATTATGGCAACAGGGAAGATCAAAACATAAATTCAGAGGAGAGCAATAATGTAGAAATACTTACAATTCAATTCTCAAAGAGGTATATGAATTGATCCTAAGCTCAAAAAGCATTCTTGGAAGAGTTCAAGAAAGATATTAAAATCAAATAACAGAGATAGAAGAAAAATGGGGAAAGAAATGAGAATTATATAAAAAAGAGCCAATAACTTGGAAAAGGAAAGATAAACGACTGAAGAAATAATTCCTTAAACATTTCAGTTGGCCAAATTGAGGAAAAAACATCATTGAAGAAATAACTCTTTAAAAAGTGGAATTGGTCAAATGGAAAAAGAGCTACAAAAACTAAATGAAGAAAACAATTCCTTAAAAATTACAATTGGACAAGTGGAATCTAATGACTCTGTGAGACATCAAGAATTACTCAAGCAAAATCAACAGTGAAAAAAAATAGAGGAAAAGGCAAAATACTTTAATGGAAAAACAACTTATCTAAAGAGAAAATTTTGAAATTATTGAATTACCTGAAGGTCATGCTGAACATAGATAAATAATTTAAAAAGAAAATAGAAAGCAACTTTTAAGAAATAATCAAGAAAAACAGACCTAATAACCTAGAACCCAGAGGGCAAAAATGGTAATTAAAAAAATCCACAGATAATCCTAAAAGAGATACCCAAATAAAAACTTCAAGAAATATTGAAAGCAAATTTAAAAAATTAAATAAAAATAAGAAATTAAAGAATGCAAATTGAAATATCAAGGAGCCACAGTCAGTATTATACAAGATCTTGTACTTTCTACATTGAAGATCAGAGTATTTGGAATAAGATATGCCAGGAGGCAAAGAGCTTGGATTACAACCCAAAATCAACTAATATTCAAATAAAAAAGTCAAGAAAGAAAAGATGAATAAGAAAGAAAAACAAAAAAAAAAGCAAATACACATGCCTCTCATAAAGTTAAATTATTTACAACCCTACATGGGAAAATTATAATTATAAATCTTGAGAATTCTATTTAGGCAATTAGAAACTATATATAGTCAGAGTACATATATACATAAGTGTATTTTGATAGGGTGAAATTAAAAAAAATGAATTGTACTGGGAGAAGAGAAAAGGAAAGGCAGAATAAGATACATTATATCATATGAAGAGACACAGAATATCTACTGCTGTAGAGGAAAAGAAGGGAGGAGGTGAGCATTATTTGAAACTTACTCTCATCTGATTTGGCTCAAAGAAGAAATAACACATACATTCAGTTGGGTGTAAACATTTATCTTATTATATAGGTAAGTAAGAATAAAAGGGGGAAAAAAAGGAGGAAGGATTTTGATAGAAGGGAGAACAGAAGAAAGGGAGGTGAAAATCAGAAGTAAAAAAAAAAACCAGGAGAGAAGGAATAGGTATTAAAAGAAAGAGAAACAAAACAGCATAAACAGTGGGAGATGGGGAGCAAATAAGATGGAGATAAAATACACAGTAATCATAACTATAAATATGAATAGGATAAATTATTAAGCAGGATCTGTTATCCTTTTGCCAAAGTAAAAGGAAAAAAAGAGGTAATATTTCTGATCTCAATCAAAGCAAAAGCAAAAGTAGATCTAATTTTAAAAGATAAAGAGGTAACTACAATTAGCTTAAAGGCATCATAGACAATGAAGTAATATCACTACTAAGCCTAGATGCACTAAATGGCATACCATACAAATATTTAGAAGAGAAGGTAAGTGAAGAACAATAAGACATAGACAGCAAAATTATACAGTGAGGACCTCAGCATTCCCCTTTCAGAACTGGATGAATCTAACCAGAAAATAAACAAGAAAAAAGTTGAGGAGGTGAATAAAATTTTAGGAAAAAGTAATATAAAGGACTTGTGGAGAAAATTGAATGGGGATAGAAACGAATGCACATATTCTCAGAGGTACATACCATGTACACAAAAACCGACCATGTATTAGGGCATACAAATTTCACAATCAAATACAGAAGGGGCATACAAATTTTACAATCAAATTCAGAAAGATAGGAATATTAAATGCATCCTGTTCAGATCATGATGCAGGAATAATTGCCTATAATACAGCGCTATGGGAAGATAGACTAAAAATTAATTGGCAGCTATATCAAATACTAAAGAATTAGTGGGTCAAACAAAAGATCATAGAAACAATCAATAATTTCATCAAAGAGAAGGACAATAATGAGACAACATAACAAGACTTAGGGCATGTAGCCAAAGCTGTACTTAGAGGAAACTTTAAATCACTAAATGCATAAATTAATAAAATGGAGAAAGAGGAAATCAATGAAAAAGGTATGCAACTAAAAAGCTAGAAAAAGAACAAGTTAAAAATCCTCAATTAATTTCCACATCAGAAATTCTGAAAATCAAAGGAAAGATTTTGTTTTTAAAAGAAAGTAAAGAAACTATTGAATTAATAATAAATAAAACTAAGACTTGATTTTATGAAAGAAACTAACAAAACAGATAAACCTTTGATTAATTTGATTAGAAAAAAGAAGACAACCAAATTACCAGTATCAAAATTTAAAAGGGTAAATATACCATCAGTGAAGAAGAAATTAAAGAAATAATTAGGAGCTATTTTGCCTAATTGTATGCCAACAAATCTGACAATCTAATACAATATATGAATATTTACAAAAATATACATTGTCCAGATTAACAAGAAAACAAATGAAATACTTAAATAACTCAGTTTAAAAAAAAATAATTGAACAAATATCAATTAACTCCCTGAGGAAAAAGTTCTAGGGCCAGAAGATTTACAAGAGAATTCTATCAAATATTTAAAGAACAACTAATTACAGTATTATGTAAACTATTTGGAAAATGTGAAAGGTGAAGAAACAGTTCTACCAATTTCTTTTTTGTGACACAGATATGGTGCTGATAACTCTATTAGGAAGAGTCAAAACAGAGAAAAGAAAAAAAAATAGCAAAAAGAGTAAGCCATCTGAAAGAAAATAATACACTGTGCCTGAATCTATGATATGAATGCAGAGCCAATTTAATATTAGGAAAACTATCAGCATAATTGACCATATCAATGAAAAAACTAACAAATAATATGATTATTTTAATAAATGCAGAAAAATCTGTTGACAAGAAATATTACCTATTCTTATTAAAAATGCTTAACATCATATAAATAAATGAAGTCTTTCTTTAAGTGACAAGTAGTATCTAGTTAAGAAGAAACAGTAAAGCAAGCATTACATATACTAGGAATAAGCTAGAAGCTTTCCCCATAAGATCAGGGATGAAATAAGGATGTCCACGATCATTGTTATTATTCAATATTGTACTAGAGATGTTAGTATTAACAATGAGAAGAAAAAAAATGAGGGAACTAAAGTAGGCAATGATGAAACAAAACTATCACGCTTTGCAGATGATATGACGGTATCTTTAGAGAAGCCTAGAGAATCAATTAAGAAAAAAAAAGCTATTTAAAACAAGGAACAATTTTAGCAAAATATGGGATACAAAATAAACCCACATAAATCCCTGGTACTTCTATATGTTACCAGCAAAGTCCACTAATGAGAGATAGCAATGGAAATCCCATTTAAAATAATTGTAGACAATATAAAATATTTAGGAGCCTACCTGATATGACAAAGTCAGAAACTATATGAACACAATTACAAAATAATTTTCACAAAAATAAAGTCAAATCTAAACAATTGAAAAAAATGTCAATTGCTCATGAATAGGCCAAACTAATATAATAAAAAATGGCAATTCTACTTAAATTAATCTATTTTAGTGCCATACCAATAAACTTCCAAAAAAAAAATACTTTATGGAGCTATAGTAACACAATCATTTGGAAGAACAAAAGGTTAGCGTTATCAAGGGGATTGTTGGGGTGGGGGAAAGCAAAGGCTGGTGGCCTAGATGTACATATAAAACTATATCTAATATAGTATTTAATACTAGTATTTAATATAGTATTTAATACTAGCTAAGAATTAGATCTATTGGTAGGTCAGTGGAATTGGTTAGGTAAACAAGACACAGTGGTATATGACTATAGTCATATACTATTTGATAAACGCAAAGACTCTTTTGGATCAGAATTCATTATTTGACAAAAACTGCTGGGAAAAATGGAAAATAATGTGGCAGAAACTAGATATAGATCATCATTTCATACCTCATAGCAAGATAAGGTCAAAATGGATATATGACTTAGAAATAAAGGGTAAGATAATGAGCAATTTAGGAAAGCAAGGGATAGTTTATATGTCATATTTATGGAGAAGAGAAGAATTTATTTTCAAATAATAGAGAACATTAGTAAATGCAAGATGGATAATTTTGATTTCATTAAATTTTTAAAAGTTAGTTTTAAAAAATTTTGATAATAGCCTTTTATTTTCAAAATGTATTCAAGGATAGTTTTCAATATTCACTCTTGCAAAACCTCCCCTCACCCCATATCCTAGAAAGCAAGTAATTCAATATAGGTTAAACAGATATGATTGTTCTAAACAAATTTATACCTTTGTCTTGCTGCAAAGAAAAATCAGATAAAAAAGGAAAAACAATGAGAAAGGAAAAAAAAAAGCAAGCAAACAGCAACAAAAAATGTGAAAATAGTATGCTGTGATTCACATTCAGTACCCATTGTCCTCTCTCCTGATGAGAATGGCCTCTCCATCACATTGGAATTGTTCTGAATGACCTCATTCATTATTAAAAAGACTCATCTCCATCACAGTTGATCATCACATAATCTTGTTGTTGTTGTATGCAATGTTCTCCTGGTGTTATTCACTTCACTTAGCATAAGTTTGTGTAAGTTTCTCCAGGTCTTTCAGAAACCATTCCTGGTCATTTCTTATAGAACAATAATATTCCAGTACATTCACATACCATAATTTATTCAGCCATTCCCCAACTGATGAGCATCCACTCAGTTTCCAGTTCCTTGCCACTACAAAAAGGGCTGCTACAAACTTATTTACACATATAGTTCCTTTCTCTTTTTTATGATCTTTTTGGGATACCCAGTAGAAACACTGCTATATTAAAGGGTATTCATAGTTTGATAGCTATTTGGGCATAGTTCCATATTACTCTCCAGAATGATTAGATCAGTTTACAACTCCACCAACAATGTATTAGTATCCCAATTTTCCCACATGCTCTTTAACATTTACCATTGCCCTTTCCTATCATCTTAGCCAATTTGAGAGATATGTAGCAGATTACATTAAATTAAAAAGGTTTTTTCAAATAAAACAATATAGACAAAATTAGAAGAAAAGCAGAAAGTTGGGATACATACATATGATAGACTGTTTCTAATAAAGGTCTCATTTTTCAAATATACAAAGAACTGAGTCAAATTTATAAGAATAGTACTCATTTCCCAAGTACTCAAATTATATAAGGATAAGAACAGGAAATTTATCGATAAAAAATGAAAGCTATCTATATTCATATGAAAAAATACTCTAAATCAGTATTGGTTAAAGAAATGCAATTTAGAACAACTCTTCATATCTACCAGACCAGATAATATGATGGGAAAGGAACATGATAAATGTTGGAATTGTGTGAAAATTGGAACAATAATACACTGTTGGTGGAGTTGTGAACTGATTAAATCAATTGAAGAGCACTTTGAAACTCTGTCCAATGGGCAATCCGATTGTTCATACCCTGTGATCCAGCATACCATTACTTTGTCTCCACCTATCAAGAAATGCTACAAATATGTATATATTTTAGGCATAAAAATGATATAAGAAATAAATTATAGAAACATGGAAGAAATCATTGATTAGATTAATGAATAAAGGCAGTTTTCATTAATATATGGAAGATAGTTTTATAGAAGAGGACAATTATGCTTCTCTAAAATTAATTTATTTTTCCATGAACAAATCTAATGTGACTAAAGCTAAAAAGCAATGGGTAAGTGGATATGCATTTATAACAACTAACCATAAATTTATCACTTACTATGTGCCAGGTGCTATACCTAATACTTTGCAAATATTACTCCAGAATTATTTAATTATACTATTTCTAGTAATTTGTTTTTGAAATAGCTATGCATTTCAACTTTTTTTTTGTTGGCACATTATAATAGATCATGAAGAACTTTAATTCAGAGAGATTTTACCTAGATGCAACAGAAAAACATTCAAAATGATTGAGTAATGGCATCATTCAATGGCATACACTCAAATAAATTTGCTTTGAAAATATATTGTAGAATAGAATAGAGTAGTAAAAAAATTGATGAAGGAAGACTCATTGGAAGGTTATCCCAATTAGCTATTCTAGGGTTTATGAGGGACTAAAATAGAAGCTATAAGTAAACAGAAAAGATCAATCTCAATATATGGGGATTAAAATAGCAAGATTTGATATATTATTGGATTTATGGATTGATGGAAAATAATGAGCTGAAGATGATGTTGATTTTATTTGGGAGATTGTAAGGATGGTAGTGATTTTGGTAGAAATAGCCAAGTTAGGAAGACAGTTGAGATTAGGGGAAAAGATGAGTTTTAGTTTTATATCTGTTGTGTTTTAAAAGTGTTCAGATTATTTATTTTAAAAATGTCCAGTAACTAATGTCGTATAAGATTAAGGTTTAGGAGACAGAGTGTGGCTAAACAACTGCATAAAATTTTCACCTGATATTTTCACTCCTACTGAGAGCATTCATAATATTTGATAAATAAATTAGAATAAATTGTTTTTAAATTACCAAATTTCTTAAAAGAAGATTAATATGAAAATACAACCTTGTACTATCCTACTATACCTCATATGCAAAGTTAATAAATTGCTTCAAGGTAGAAAGATACACATATTTCAGTGATCTGGGAACTCATCTATTGACTTTCATCAAAAATAGCAAAAAATGGACTTCTGTTAAAGGCACACAATATCCACTGTGTGGTTTCATGATGAGTAGTTAAATAAAATACATCAAAATCTTATGAACTGAATGGAAAATTATTTTAAAGGATAGTGCAACAAAAGAAGGGCATATGACATATTAAATGTAATTTAAAGTTATAAAACTTGGCAAATTTATTTTCTGGCAATATGTTTAATTTAATTATTTGTGTTGTCCCAATTAATTTGCACATCATTTGAATTACTGGAACATTTTTCCTCACATGAAATCAAATTCTACCTCTGTATTAGTTCTATTAATTTTCACCATTTCTGAGATCTTGAACCAAGTCCAATTTATACTCAAAAGATCTGAAGATAGCTATCACGTGATGCTCTGATCCTTTTAAAGATTAAGCATTTCAACTTCCTTCAACTGATCCTCATATAACAAAATTTAGAGACCTTTCCTTTTCATTTGGATGGTTTTTGGTTGGATATTCTCTGATTTGTAAATAATCCTCCTTAAATATGTGACCCACAACTGAACACAGTGTTCACTCTAGATATACTCTGAGCAAGTACTGTATATCTGAACTATAACCTGACTTATGGTGGATAGTATTTTCCTATTTCTAGAGCTTGAAAATCACTGTCAATTAACTAAAACTGTTCTTTCCACATTTCTTTAATTTTGGGTTATGATTTCTGTTGCTGATATGTTTCTATGATGTGCGCAGATGCTTGTATTATCAATTATTCTAGTACTGATGGTGGATTTGTACTATATTTCATATGGCTGCATCAGAAACATGATGTGTTAACACATTTGCCTCAATTCACATCTAATGAAAATGTGGTTACGCTCTATCTTGAGGTTTTGAAATTCATTTTATCCTCACAATAACTCAGGTTTGAAGATGCCAGCTATCTTTTTATTATACTATTCAGAATAAAATATTGCTACAAGAACTGCACTATTAATACAGAGCACATTACCTAAAGCCTGGATAATTTGAGCGGTGGAGTTCTTTGTCATCTTTAAAGGCTTTAGTTGCATTCACTAAAATAGCACATTAAATTTGTATATATTTAAGCATACTGTCTAATTGAAACCTTAAGAAATTGATGGCACCATAACTAGCCCAAGTGATAAATTAGACACAAAGTGTGTTGATAGGTAAGGAAGTTATACACACAAAAATAGAAATATAGTCATAAGCTTCTTCTTGACTTAAAAAGAAAACAAACAAAAAGAAAAACTTGACAATGCTTAGGGAATTTTCAGATTATAGACTAACAGAAGCACTACAAACAAAGATCTGTGTGGCAGTCTAATTTTTAATTCTAAAAAACCCTTTTTGTGCTCTAATTGCCCATCAAAGAAAACTATGAAAATAAAGATTTATTTTGATTTCACTGTGCTACAACAATCCTGGCTGGAAAATGAGGGATTTTCAATCTGTAACTCTCATCAGCTGTAGATGGATACTTCAGGAATAAATCCATGTGTGGATATGTACATATATTCCCCAAAGGATACAATTTGGCTTTGAAATCTCTTAACAATCAGCAGTACAGCCAAAAAAGAAGAGATTTGCTTATTCAAATGTTTGAAAAGGGCCTAGTAAGATGCCAGAAGGAGCAAACCTTCTCTACTTATGAAGGTCTAATTTCTGGCCCAGATCCCTCAGCTGGCTCTTACCCTGTACTTGAAGAATTCCAAACATTGTTACCACAAGCAATAATTGAGGACTTGAATGGCCTCAGCATTCTTCATCAAGCTCTAATTGGATGTCAGATTTCAGTGGATGATACTTATGGTTTAATACCAAAACCATCACACATCCATCTGGCATAAACTTTGGATATTCTTCAACATATGATTTTATAATTGTCCTTTATGCATTTGTATAAATGGCCAGTGGATCTTATTCCCAGAATTCCTTGAACATGAAACAACCTGCACTAATATTACAAAAATACATATAAAGGATTAAAATACAAAGATAACCCATAACTTTAATAATGACAAGCAGCATGGAAACAAAATAATGAACTTGAATTTTCAGACATTTAGGTTTTATTTATTTTTATTATGGTTAAATCTCATTTTATAACCTGGAAAGTATGTTATTACTCTTATGATCCCTTAAATTTAATAAAAAGCATATAGATTATATTTTCCAAGAAAATGGTCATAAAATTTAAAAAATAAATTCTGTTATCATTTGTTATTGCATAATCTATATTTTCCCCAATGTTTATCCTTCACTGTCCTTTCAGTAAATAATAAAAAGGGGAAAATTCAGCATTATCTACTTGCTAAAAAAATCAGATATTATATGCATTCTTTTAAACCTATGATCTCTCATTTCTACAAAGAATTGGGAGGAGATACCTTCTCATATTTCTTCTCTGAGGTCAATTTTGGTCATAATAATTTCACTCCATTCAGTTTCAATTTCCTTGCATCTAAATTGTTGTACTTACTATATTTATTGTTTTTCTTTTTTTTTGCTATACTTTGTATTAGTCTAAATGAGTACTTTTCATTTTTCTCTGTATTTTTCTTATTTTCCCTTACTAACCCATAATAATCCATTACATTAATGTATGATGATCTGTTAACTAATTGCTAAACATAGATATATACAACTAGATGGCACAGTAGATAAGTGTCAGTCTTGGAGTTAGGAAAACTCATTTTCCTGAGTTCAGACCTGGCCTCAAACATTTACTAGTTGTGTGACCCTGGGCAAATCACTGAACCCTATTTATCCCAATTTCATCTTCCAAAAATAAGCTGGACAAGAAAATGGCAAACTATTTTTGTAAGAAAACCTTAAATGGGCTCACCAAAAGTCAGATTCAACTGCAATTAGTGAAGAACAACAATAAAACTATGAATATACAGTTTCTTCAGGAAGCAATTGTAAAAATTGATTCCAAATTAAAGACAAAATCAATGATAATTGTAATATTGAAAGAAAACTACAAAACTGTTGCTTAAAATCAGTCAGTTTAAGCAACAAAATAATAAAGTCACAACTGAAAAGAATGGGTTACCCTGTCATCAAATGGCTTAAATGCTACATGAGGGGGACAGAGCCCTCATGAAGACCTCAGTTGTTGGCAAATAAAAATCCCTTCCATGATTGTAACAAAACCAATAACAAGACAATAAAAATAATATATGTATCTATATGGGCAACTAGATTGTGCAGTAGATACAGCATTGAGCTTAAAATTAGGAAGACTCATCTCCATGAGCTTCCATGAAATTTAGACATTACTACCTGTGTCACCTGGACAATTCACTTAACCCCTTTGGTTTCCGTACCTCATCTGTAAAATAAGCTGGAAAAGGAAATGGCAAAGCACTCCAAAATCCTTGCCAATAATCTTTGTCAAGAAAATTCCCAAATGGAGTTATGAATAGCTCAGACATAATTGAACAACATGCTTGTATATAATTGAAAGTTTACAAACTAATTTCTACACAACAACCTTTTGAAGTTTTCTCTCCCCTCTTTGCAGATGAGAGAAGGAAGGTTCAAAGAGTTTCAGCAAAAAGAGAGAGGGGGGAGAAGAGAGAAAGAGAGAGAGAGAGAGAGAGAGAGAGAGAGAGAGAGAGAGAGAGAGA
>JAJPUD010003228.1:138858-151519 GCA_023553655.1 Myrmecobius fasciatus
AGAGAGAGAGAGAGAGAGAGAGAGAGAGAGAGAGAGAGAGAGAGAGAAGAGGCAGGGAGGATGGGGAGGGAGAGAGAGGGGGAGAGAGGGCAGAAGGGAGGGTTATAGATAGATTAGATTAGATAATTTAGTGTTTTCTATGCACCTGACATTTGTCTAAGCACTGGGGATAGAAGCAAGTGAGAGAGTGGCTGAGAAATCTCCTATAGGAATGGTAGAAGGCACACATATTTTGGTATCAGAACCAGGTTTCAGAAATTGTATTCTTATTCCAAGATCAAAATATGTTAATAACACAAATCCTGACTAATTTAGCTTGTGCCACTAGAACTATGTGGTTTGTACCATTGTGACAGACAACCAAATATGCCAGAACTGCAAGAATGAGAAATGACTCAGAAATATTCTTGACTATTTTATATGTGGCGCAATGTAAGTTTGAAGGTAGGGACTGTTTTTCATTTTACCTTTTTATCCCAGTATCTTTGAGAAGTAATTACACAGCTGATCTTGTAGCCAGTAAAACTTTGGTTCAAATTCTACCTTTGATACAATGGAAGTATGTTTCTGTTCAAATCACTTAATCTTTTGGTTTTTCTAGGCAACTCTATAAGACATCCAAGAAAGGTTCAGATTGTATTGTTAAAGGGAATTCCCTTATCCAGTAATTCCAGATATTACTGACATTATGGGATAATTTCTATTCCAATTGTAAGGGCTTGACATTTGGAAATATGAACCTTGAGGTAATTTCAAGATTCATGCTTTCCTCCCAATTTGAAGAATTCCCATGGAAGAATGATTTATTAGCTTTCATTGAGTTAAAATCAACCCTGAGGTTAATCTAGACCAACTCCAGTTATCCTAATCTAAATCTTGCCACAGGACCCAGATGACTCTGGAAGAGAGAGTAAGGGTGGTAACTTTGCACAGCCTGCTCTCACTTCAATCCATCTCACTTGTTATAATATCACCTCCCTGATGCTATGATCCTCTTCCAGAATGAAAGACAAACAACAAGTGTCTGTTATAAAACATTCAATTATATATAAACATTTGACCCTGGCCATATACCAACATTATCATGATTTTTGTCAATCTGGCTTATGTCCCTCCTTCACAACAGATAATCTAGCCTTTATAGCCAGGTTTTATCTTTTCAGAAATGTGTTGTCCTAATGGGAGGGCTTATTTACATGTTTATAATGAAAGGCTATAACTTTTCATTTGCTATTAGGAGTCACTGTAATTTTTTGTATTCATAATCAACTAAAAAGGAATAATGACCAGATGTGAAAATCTGGTCAGACTGCTATAAAGGGACTCTTATTCATGATGAGACTAGAATAGATGCTTTCTGAGGTTCCTTTCACCTCTGAGATTTTATGATTTTTGTCTTTTCCATTAATTTAGAATGAATAGTTCACAAATCTCAAAAAATATAGATTACAAAGGTTTATTGCTATAATTGCTCATAAAAATCAAACAATTATTAATGTCCTTTCTTCTTCCACCTTATCTATGCTGGGTAGGCAGACTTTAGTTTTTCCTTTGTTTTCAATTAAATGATAGTTATTAGTATATAAAAGGTGATTGAGATGAGTGATTCTTTAGTCATTCTATATCATTTGTTTAGTTATCTTAATATTCATGCACCAAGAATGAAATTGAGTATTTAAAGAATTACCTCTGAGTAGGAAATGAATGATACACTAAAAACCATCACAATGAAAGCATTAGGATAGCACTGGAAAAATATTATTAAATTTCCATTGAGACACTAATTTAAAATATTAAGGTAAATCAGATTAATTAAAATTCTTTACTAAAGAAAATATCAAACTAATAAAATATCAAAATGAAGGTAATTTATGATGCAATAAAAATAGCTATTGTTGCCTGTACATAATTTAAAAATGACTGCATATTTAATCTCCAAAACATATTTGATTAAAGAAGAATGGAGACTATTTCCTCGATCCCAATTCTTAAATTCTAGATTTATGTTTTGTCAAAAGTCACTTTCTAGTAGAAATCCATTCTAGCATTCCTCTCAGCAAATTAGTAAGATCTTGGCTCATCATATGAGCAAAATATTTTCTTCTTAAATCACAAATGTTTTAGGTTCATGTCATTACATGTTAACTGTAAAACCACATGGGATGTACATTTAAGATGAGTAACCATTGCATATATAATAGACTGTATAGAGAGATCACTAGAAGGGGAAAATAAATCTGATTTTCTGATACATTTTTGGTTGCCTTGGGGAAAACAGTGCTATGAAACAAATCTTTCACTTTTGTGGTGAAATTTTTGAAATATCTAGGCATCTTATCTTTATTTTCCTTCACCATATAAATGTTTTTTTTAATTTAATAAATAAGATTATTTCCAGAAATTAAGTTACCTAAGCCACGGTTTAACGTAAAGGTATACACTTAGTTATTTAAGTAGATCTACTAAGCAGCCCTCTCATCATTTCTCTTATGGCTATATTCCTGAATTTTATCATATTCTCTGGAATTTCATCTTTCTGCAAGATGACATCAAATATTCAATTTATGTAAGGTAGTCCTGCCTCTGGAGTCTCTTCTCTCTTAAAGGGTAGAGGATAGAAGGTGGAGAGTTTCTCCTAGATTATCCATTTAAGGAGGATGCCTAGGGAATTATCATTTTCTACCAGGTGCACTCCTTTGGACTAGTGCAGGGTACACTCTCTAACTTATCTACTTTCCAGTTTCTTTCTATATGTTGTCTTCCCTCATTAAATTTTAAGTTCTATGAAGGAAGACACTGTCTTTGCCCTTTCTTTTTATATCTAGCAGTTAGCATAATGCCTGACATATAATAGGCATTTACTAAATGTATACTCACCAAATGAATCATGTATGAATTCAAGATACATTTTATTTCATCTTTGCATACGGATAACTTATCAACCCAACACTTCATGCATATAAATATGCTTTAATAATATTTGTAAACTTTCCATGAGAAAATTTGCATATTAAGATCTTTGTAACAGAAACTTATGAAACTTCAAGAAATTTTCTGTTAAAGCAAACAACTGCTGTTACTGACAGCTCTGTAGTTATGTGAAAAATGCCTTTGGTCCTTGTGGTAATCTTTATGGAGCAGTAAAATGTAAGAATGCTGTTGGTTATATTGTTGGCATTCTTATTTGAAGCACACTTAATGTCCTTTTCTATCACCATGCTTTTTTAATTCATTGTGAAGTGCATTGATAGCAGCTATTAGGTTTCTGAACAATCAGATGACTGTTGCCATTATCAATAAGACAGTTTTCAAGATTTAATTGTTTTATTTTTCTTTCTTTCAGTTCATTGTGTAGGTGAACATTTAGTCAAATTAAGGGGAAAAATAAGACAACTATTTTCTAATCTTTGAGGTTTTGTGGGAAATGGCAAAAGAGTGATCTCCAAACTTCCAAACCCTTAATAGCTGAATATATGGTATTAATTTGCAATTATGTTTTCTGAATATCCCACAATTCAGAGTAGGTTTAAATACACAGTGTAAATTATTCAGTGATGTGTACTCTTTTGGATACATATCTCCAGAAAAGGTTGATTTCAATCTATAATAAAAACTTCCTTAGTGTAATAAATAAAAGGTTGATTTCAATCTATAGTAAAAACTTCCTTAGTGTTTCTTAACAAATTTGCACATACCATTTGTTAAGTGTAAAGATTTTAACTTCATTTGTAATGTTTTTTTTTAACTTCAAATTTCCTCATAAGTTTTTTTTTCCACTATCTTAAAAGTAGAAAATCAGGATACATTTTATTGTTGTTAGTATTCAATCTAGGCATTCAGGGATCCTTCCATATTTTCCCAATGCTTGCTCAAGTACAACTTGTTTTTGCATACTTGAAGGTGTAGCACTTTTACTTCTTATTTTGAACTTTCTTGGCACACTTAAGGCTTTAATATGGATTCAGTTAGGCCAAGAGCTCATCCAACACTCTTGGCTTGCCTACAGAACCATAATACATCAATTTTACCTACAATGAATGGATTTACCTTTCTTCTTGCTCACTATTAGTACTCACTATTTGATATTTGCTTTTCATTAATTATGAATGCATATAAAATTATAATAATAATTTCCATGACAAAGACAGAAAACAAAGTCTTCAAATGACCTCAAGGTTCCATGTGCCAAATTTCTATAACATGTCACACAAACAGACATTTACCCACAGCATTTACCCACAGAAATCTTCAGAAATCAGTTTGCCATCAAATGATTTGAAACTCTGATAATAGTATGTTCCACTTTATGTGGGAGGTCTTCCATTATAAAAGAAGTATATCATGGCAAAAAAAAAAAACATTCAAAAATACTTTAAATAAGAAATTACCAGGATCTCAGGTAGGATCTCAGTCTTATTCCCTTTTGAATATTTCTTTAGGTACACTTAGCTATAATGAAGCCAAAGCACACACTTGTGCAATTATAATCAAGCAACAAATTCTACCAATGAAATTTCAAACATTGCTATACAATTTAGGGCTTCTTTTTTAGCTGAGTAAATTAAGGACTAAATCAAAATCAGCATCACCTTTCCCTTAACTTTGCAAAGAATTATTTTCAACAACATGGTGAAAATGTGGGTACTAATTATTATGGCAACTAATGTAAGAGTTGTATTCCATATATCATTATTTATCCCGAGCATTGTACTAGTTGCTTAAAGGCAAAATCAATCCCTTTAACAGCGCCAAAATTAGATACTAATGCCCAAGAACATTCTATTGCATTTACTAAAGTAACTCAAATTAGAAAGTAGGGGACACAAGCATAGGTGTAAGAAAAGGTGTTTATCCATTAAACAGTGGTCCATGGCATCTTAAATTGGTAAAATTTTACTGATAGTTGATATCTGCATATTACTTATGTGTATTTACTGGCTAGCTGTGTGACTCTGAGCAAGTGACTTAACTGCTATCTGCCTCAGTTTTCCCATATGTAAAAGGGAGATAATATCATCTACCTCCCAAGATTAATGTGAGGAAAAATAATATTTGCAACATAATTTGCAAATCTTCAAGTTCTTTATAGTTATGTATAAATCTTGAACTTAAGTAGTATTATTAAATAATACATTAAGGTTGGATAAATGCTTTATTTATATTTTCTCTATGAGATAGAGATGATTAGACCTCCACTTTCTAGAAAAGGAAACTGATACACAGACAGGTGATATAACTTGCCAGGCTCCCACAACAAAGAAGTATCCAAGGCTGGATTTAAGAAAAGAACTTTCTAAATCCAAGGCCAAAAGTTGATCTACTATCCCACATTGATTTGCACAGATCCTTAACAGATATTTGTTGAGATAAATTTTCTCTTTTTCAATGTTCATAATAAAAATAGGTTTTGTTGAAATGACAAAATTATCTATCTATCTATCTATCTATCTATCTATCTATCTGTTTGTTATATTCTCAAAGTCCAAGATATATAACTACATTATCAATGAGAGGATCATTGCTTTGGTAATAAATTCATGCCATGATTCTATCTTTGATTTATGTATTTATTGAATAGTACTTTTAAATAAAGTGTGTAAAATGGAGTTTTAATAGTTATATTACAATTACTTCAGGGAGGGAATTAATACCATAATATGTATAAGAACTTCCAGAAAGTGTTTGATGACAATGCAATTAGATGAAGAATAAACAAATATAAATTCTTTATATCATATAGATCTAAGAAAGCATTTGTGTCTCTTTCCTGAGGATCTGTCTATGGGAAGAATCACAAAATCACTGATCTACAGCAAAAAATAAATATTGAAGGACATTTATGAAATCCCTTTATTTTATATTCAAAGAAAATAAAAGTCATAGAGATTTCACATCTTGGTCAAGATCATATGAGTAACAAATATAAAGAGCAGAATATGAGTTTATTTGCTCAAACTGCAAAGCCATTCCTCTTTACTTGCAATTTTTCGCTCTCAGGAAGTTGTTGTTATTTATATGAAATGGGGGAGAAGGTTAAGGAGTAAGTAGAATCACAGCAACTGATTAAATAAAAATGATTAGGAAATTGTAAAATGGACCTCAATTCTATGTAGCTCCCTTCAATTTCTGCTTTAATGGTGGAATTGCACAGATCCTAAATATTTTAAAATTATTCATTGAACTTGATAATATTCTTTTTTCAGGTACAAATTACATTTTAATATGGTTTAATCTATACATTATTCATATGCTACAGATTTGATACCTCTGGTTTATATGTTCTATTTTTTAATATTTCCATAAAAATCATGTTGTGAAAGAAAACAGGTCTTCCACTCCTTAAAAATACCACTAAGAAAAACAAAGTTAAAAAATATAGAGTATGTTTCTATCTATATTCAGACACAGTTATTTTTTGCTCTGGGTATGGATAGGATTTTTCATTATAAGTCCTTAAAGTATTTGTGGATAATTGCATTGCTGAGAATAGCAAAGTCATTCATAGTTGATCATCCCACAACATTGCTATTATTTTATATACAATACATTTCACCTTGTTTGAGTCCATGAAGAAAGTTCCAGGTTTTATTTTTTGAGAGCATCTTGCTGATAATTTTCCACAGAACAATATATTCCATCATAATCACATCATGGTTATTGAGCCATTCCCAATTGATGGGCATTTTCTCCATTTTCAATTTTTTGCCCTGAGAAGAAAGGTGCTGTAAATATTTTTTTTTTTTACATATAGGTCCTTTTCCTTTAAAAAAAAATCTCTTTTGGGGGCAGCTAGGTGGTGCAGTGGTTAGAGCATCAGCCCTGAAGTCAGTAGGACCTGAGTTCAAATCTGGTCTCAGACATTTCCTAGCTGTGTGACCCTGGGCAAGTCACTTAACCCTAATTGCCTCAGCAAAAAGCAAAAAAAAAATCTCTTTTGGTATTCGTGCCTACAAGTGGTGTTGGTAGGTAAAAGGATATGCATAATTTTATAGCCCTTTTAGCACAGTTCATATCATTTTATCATATATCATCTGGGGCATGCTTCTAATTTTTTATGTTTGACTCAGTTCCCTACATTTTTGAGAAATGAAGCCTTATCAGAGAAACTTCCTTAGAAATTCTTCTTACAATTACTATTGTTAACTGTATTTTCCCCCACATATTTATTTCTATTCTCTCGCTTTTTACCTTCTATCTCCTCAAAAAGTATTTTGCTAATGACCACTCCCTCCTCATTCTATCACCTTCCACCATTTCTGAACCCCTTGTCTATCTGCTTTCTAGCAAGACAGATAGATTTTTAAACCCATATTGAGTGTTTATGTTATTTCTTTTTTCTTTTTTTTTCTTTTTTTTTTTTTTTTTGCTTTTTGCTGAGGCAATTGGGGTTAAGTGACTTGCCCAAGGTCACATAGCTAGGAAGTTTCTGAGACCAGATTTGAACTCAGGTCCTCCTGACTTCAGGGCTGGTGCTCTATCCACTGAGCCACCTAGCTGCCCCCTGTTATTTCTTTTTTGAGCTATTTTTGAGGAGAGTAAGGTTCACTCATTCCTTCTTTTTCCCCTTTTCCATCCTCACTACAAAAGATTTTCCATTTTTTAATGGCAGATAATTTATACCATGCCACTCCTTCCTTTCCCTTTCTCCCAGCATATTTCACTCTCAACTCTTAATTTTATTTTATAACATAGTTATCTTTTCATATTCAACTCACATCTGTGCCTTCATACTCTTTCTATTTGCTATAATAATGAGAAAGTTCTAATGAGTTACAAGTACTATCCTTCCATATAGAAATGTGAAGAGATAAACCTTATCAAGTCCTTTATGATATTACTTTCCTGATTATGTTTTTATGCTTCTCTTGGGTCCTACATTTGAAAATCAAACATTCCATTCACCTCTCTTCTTTTCATCACAAATCTTTGAAAATCCTCTATTGTATTTAATTTACATCTTTTCCCTTGAAGAATTTTAATCAGTTTTGCTGGGTAGATGAATCTTGGTTGAAATGCTACCTCCATTGCTCTTTGAAATATCATATTCCAAGTCCTCCAGTTCTTTAATGAAAAAGCTGGTAAATCTTGTGTTATTTTGATTGTGGCTCCACTAAACTTGAATTGTTTCTTTCTGGATGGTTGCAATATTTTCTCCTTGATCTTAAGAATTATAGGAATTGGACTATAATATTACTGGGAATTTTCATTTTGGGATCTCTTTCTGGAGGTTATTGTGGATTCTTTTAATTTCTATTTTAACTTCTTGTTCTAGAATATAAAGGCAGTTTTCCTTGATAATTTCTTAAAAGATGATGTCCAGGCTATTTTTGTTGTTGTTGTTAGTTTTTTTTGTTTTTTTTTTGTTTTTTTTGATCATGACTTTCAGGTAGAGCAATAATTTTTTTTTCTTGCCTTTTTTTTTGCTGAGGCAATTGGGGTTAAGTGACTTGCCCAGGGTCACACAGCTAGGGAATGTTAAGTGTCTGAGATCAGATTTGAACTCAGGTTGTCCTGACTTCAGGGCTGGTGTTCTATCCACTGCGCTACATAGCTGCCCCTAGAGCAATACATTTAAAATTATCTCTCCTGGATGTAGTTTCCAGGTCAGTTGTTTTTTTTCTATGAGATATTTCATATTTTCCCCTACTTTTTCCTTTTTTTGGTTTTGTTTTACTGTATCTTTATTTCTCAAAAAGTCATGTTTCCTTTTGCTCAATTCAAAATTTTTAAATTTTTTTTTATTTATTAAAACTTTTTATTTGCAAAACATATGTATGGGTAATTCTTTAACATTAACCCTTACAAAGCTTTCTGTTAAAAATTTTCCCCCCTTCTCCCCCACCAATCCCCTAGATGGCAGGATATCCACTACATAATAATTATGTTAGAATACTTGACAAATCGAATATATGTATACATATTTCCACTTATCATTGTTGTGCAAGAAAAACAGTATCTACAAGAAAGAAAAATCAGAGAAAGGAAACTCAATGCAAGCAAATATCAATAGAGAGCATGAAAATGTTATGTTGTGGTCCACATTTCACATCCCCCTCTCTGGGTGTATATGGCTTTCTTCACTGAACAATTAGAAGTGGTTTGAAACATTTCATTGTTGAAGAGAGCCATGTCCATCAGAATTGATCATCATGTAATATTGTTGTTGTCGTGTATAATGATCTCCTGGTTCTGCTCATTTCACTCAGCATCAGTTCATGCAAGTCTCTCCAGGCCTCTCTGAAATCATCCTACTGGTCGTTTCTCACAGAACAATAATATTCCATAACATTCATATACCATAATTTATTCAGCCACTCTCCAACTGATGGGCATCCATTTAGTTTCCAGTTTCTAGCCACTACAAAAAGGGCTGCCACAAACATTCTTGCACATGTGGGGCCTTTTCCTTCCTTTTTGATTTCTTTGGGATATAAGCCCAGTAGAAACACTGCTGGGTCAAAGGGTATGCACAGTTTGATAACTTTTTGAGCATAGTTCCAAATTGCTCTCTCAATTCAAATTTTTAACAGATTATTTTCTTCAGTGAGTTTTGCACATTCTTTCCCAAGATTTTTGTATTTTATATATGTCTAAGAGTTGTTTATTTTTATTTTTTCTTTTATTTTTTAATATTTATTTATTTTAAATATACATTGTTGTATGAATCATGTTGGGAAAGAAAAATCAGAGCAAAAGGGAAAAACCATGGGAGAGCTTAAAAAAAAGCATAAAAAAAGAAGTGAACATAGCATGTGCTGATTTACATTGTTTCCATAGTTCTTTTTCTGGGTGCAGATGGATTTTTCTGTCCAAAGTCTTTTGGGAATGCTTTGGAGTACTGAACGTCTGAGAAGAATCAAGTCTTTTATGATTGATCATGGAACATTTTTGTTGCTATTGTGTGCAATATATTCCTGGTTCTGCTTGTTTCACTCAGCATCAGTTCATGTAATTCTTTCCAGGTCTTTCTAAAATCAGCTTCATTGTTTTTTGTAGAACAATAATATTACATCATTTTCACATACCAGAACTTGTTCAGCCATTCCCCAATTGATGGAAACTACTCATTTTGCAATTTTTGGCTAACATAAAAAAATATATTTTTGCATATGTGAGTTCTTTTTCCTCCTTTCTGATTTCATTGGGAAACAGACCCACTAATGGCATTGGTGGGCCAAAGTTATGCACAGTTTTATAGCCTTTTTGACATAGCTCCAAATTGCTCTCCAGAATGCTTGGATCATTTTACAACTCCACCAACAATGCATTAGTGTCCCAAATTTCCCACATTCCTTCCAACAATTATCATTATCTTTTCCTCTCATCTTAGCTAATGTGAGAAGTGTGATTGTATTTCTCTAATGATGTGATTTAGATAATTTTTTCACATAATTATATATAGCTTTAATTTCATCATCTGAAAATTGTCTATTCATTTCCTTTGACCATTTATCAATTAAGTAATGACTTGTATTCTTATAAATTTGACACAGTTCTTTTTATATTTTAGAAATGAGATATTTATCAGAAATACTGAGTATAAAAAGATTTTTTCCCAGCTTTAGAATTCCCTTTTAATCTTGGTTCTGTTGATTTTATTTGAGCAAACCCTTTTTATTTTAATGTAAACAAAGTTGTTCATTTTCTTTGGTCATAAATTCCTCTCTTCTCCAAAGATCTGATAGATAAAACATACATTGCTCTCATATTTGTTTATGGCATTATAATTTATGCCCAAATTATGTGCTCATTTTTATTTTAGTAGGGATTGGTGAAATGTTGGTCTTTGCCAAGTTTCTTAAATATAATTTTCCAGTTTTCCCAGCAATTTTTTTGTCAAATACTGAGTTCTTTTTCTAGAAACTGGAGTTTGGAAGTTTATCAAATACTAGATTACAGTACAGGCCTTGATTATTGTGTCATGTGTATCTAATCTATTGCACTGATCTACCACATTGTTTCTTAGCCAGTACCAAATAGTTTTGATGATTGCTGCATTATAATATAGTTTTAGGTACAGTCCTGCTAAGCCACCATCCTTTGTATTATTTTTTCATTTATTTCCTTGATATTCTTGACCTTTTGTTGTTCCAGATGAATTCTGTTATTATTTTTTCTAATTCTATAAAATAATGTTTTGGCAGTTTGATTGGTACGGTGCTAAACAAGTAGATCAATATAGGCAGAATTGTCATTGTTATTATATGGCCTACTCATGAGTAACTTATAATTTTCCAGTTTTTTAGAACAGATTTTAATTATTTGAGCAGTGTTTTGTAATTGTGTTCGTGTAGTTCTTGCATTTGTCTTAACAGATAGACACCCAAATATTTTATTTTGTCTGCATTTATTTTAAATGTTATTTCTTTTTCTGCATCTTGCTGCTTGACTTTGTCAGTAATATATAGAAATACTTATTATTTCTATGAGTTTATTTTATATTCTGCAATTTTGCTAAAGCTGTTAATTGTTTCCAATAGGTTTTTTTTAAATGATTTTCTAGGATTTTCTATGTATATCATATCATCTATAAATAGTGATGGTTGTATTTCCTTATTACCTATTCTTATTCCTTTAATTTATTTTTCTTTTCTTACTAATAAAGCCAGCATTGCTAGTACAATGTTGAATAATAATGATGATAATATTTCACCCCTGATCTTATTGGGAATGCTTTCAGTATCTCTACATTACAAATAATGTTTGTTGTAGGTTATAGATAGAAACTACTTATTATTTTAAGGAATGATTTCTTTATCCCTATGCTCTCTTGTGTTTTTAATAAGAATAAGTGCTATGTTTTGTCAAAAAATTTCCTGCATCTATTGAGATTATCATATGATTTCTGTTTGTTTTGTTACTGATCTGGTTGATTATGACAATAGTTTTCCTAATATTGAACCAGCCTTGAATTCCTGGTATAAATCCCACTTGGTCATGGCATATTATCCTGCTGATCAATTGCTGCAATGTCTGCTAATATTTTATTTAAACTTTTTGCATCAATATTCATTAGGGAGATTCTTCTGTGTATCGTTTTCTGTACTGAGAGGGCCCCAAACCCAGCTGGAGCCCTTTTGTAGGTGGGAACTAAGGAGTCAGGACTCAGCAGGAAGAGTGAAGACAGGAATCCATTTTATTGATCAATTCCAAGCAATTATATACCGTAGGTTTACATAAGCAAGGTATATACAAATCATGTGTCAAATTAGGAATTTTCTTTGTTCTAGAGATGCATGGCATGGTGATCTAAATCTTAAGTCTTTTGCATGAACTGATGCTGAGTGAAATCAGCAGAACCAGGAGAACATTATACACAGCAACAAGACTATACGATGATCAATTTTGATGGACATGGTTCTCTTCAACAATGATGTGATTCAAACCAGTGGTGCTGCGATGAAGATAGTCATATACATCCAGAGAGAGGCCTGTGGGAACTGAGAGTGAACCACAACACAGCATTTTAACGCTTTCTGTGAATATTTCCATGCATTCTGTTTTCCTTCTTAGGTTGTTTCTTTTCTTCTTCTCTTTCTAGATCTGATGTTTCTTGTGCAGTAAGATAACTGTATAGATATGTATACATGTATTGTACTTGTCATATAATTTATCCTATCTAGCATGTATTAGATTACCTGTCATCTAGGGGTGGGGGGGG
>JAJPUD010003228.1:157611-262294 GCA_023553655.1 Myrmecobius fasciatus
CAATTCATTGATCTCCTCTTTCTCTATTTTATTCATATAACTATTTAAAGATATAAAATTTCCACTAAAAACTACTTTGGCTGATCCCATAAATTTTGGTTGTTTCATTATTGTCATTCTCTTGGATGAAATGATGAATAGTTTTTAGTGATTTGTTTTTTGACTCATTCATTTTTTAGAATTAGATTATTTAACTTCCAATTGTTTTTTAGTCTAACTTTCCCTGCCCTTTTATTGAATATTATTTTGATTGCATTGTGATCTAAAAAAGAAACATTTACTATTTTTGCCTTTCTTCATTCTATTGTGAGATTTTTATGCCCTAATACATGGTTACTTTTTGTGTAGTTGCCATGTACTCTTAAGAAAAAGATATATTCCATTCTAAATATCTGTATTCCATTTTCTCTAGAGGTTTATAATTTTTAGGTTTTCTAGGATACTATTAACCTCCCTAATTACTTTTTTGTTTATTTTGTGGTTAGCTTTGTCTGATTCTGAGAGTGGAAGGTTCAATTCCCACGCTAGTATAGTTTTGCTACCTATTTCTTCCTGTGACTAGCTTAAAATATTCTCAAGGAATTTGGCTGCTCTACCATTAGGTGCGTACACATTTAGCACTGTTACTACTTCATTGTTTACAGGACACTTTATCAAGATGTTCTTTCCTTCCTTATCTCTTTTACTAAGATATATTTTTCCTTTTGCTTTATCTGAGATCAGAATTGTTACCCCTGCTTTTTTCACTTTGTTTGAAGCATAATAAATTCTGTTTCAGCATTTTATCTTTACTGTGTATGTGTCTCTCTGTGACTAATGTGTGTTTTGTAGGATTCTGTTTTTTAATCCACTCTACTATTTGCTTCCATTTTATGGGAAAGTTCAACCCATTTACATTGACTGGTATGATTGCCAGCTCTGTAATTCACTCCTTCCTATTTTTTTCTCTCTATATACTTTGTTCTCTCTTTCTTCCCTGTCTTAGTAGTGTTTCTTAATTCATCCCACCTATTATCTTATCTTCTATCACCCCTTTCTGACTTCCCTTACCTTTTCCCTTAGTGTTTCTATCCTTCCTTTTTTTTCTTGCCCCTTCATTTTCCTTTCTCGTTCTTTTCTCTCTTCTTTCTAAGATTAGATAAATTTCTATACCTAACTGAGTAATTAAGTTATTCCCTCTTAGAGCCAAAACTAATGAGATCATTTCAGGTTATGATCATCCCTCTCCCTTCTTTCCTTGGATATCAAGTAGATATCCTCTTGATATGATATAAGTGTCCCATTATAGCTTATCTATCCTCTTTTTCCAGTACAGACATTTTCTACCCCTTAAAGTCTTTTTCTTTGATATCATGCTGCCAGATTCTGGGTAATCCTAATTGTTGCTCCTTGTTATTTGAATTGTTTTTGTCTGGCAGCTTGCAGTATTTCTTCCTTGAGATTATAGATCTGGAGTTTTACAACAATATTTGTTGGTGTTTTCCTTGTAGGATCTCTTTCTTAAGGTGATCTATAGATTCTTCCAGGGAGTATTCACCCCCTTTTTTTCTAGAATATTGGGGCAATTTTCCTTAATGATCTCTTGCAGAATGCTTTTCAGGTTCTTTTATGGTAATGGTCTTCAAGGAAGCCAATAATTTTTAAATTGTCTCTTCTGGATCTATTTTCCAGATTGGCTGTTTTTCCAAAGAGGTTTTTCACTTTTTCTTCTATTTTTTTCTTTCTTTTTAATTTGTTTGACTGATTCTTGCTGTCTCATAGAATCATTAACTTCTATTTGCCCTGTTCTAGTTTTTAATGTGCATTTTTATACAATTAGGTTTTTTTTTTATCTATTTTTCCTTTTGGTGAATTTTACTTTTAAGACTTTGTTTTTTGCAGACATTTTCCCTCTTCCTTTTCCAAACTGTTGACTATCTCATACATAACTTTCATTTCTTTTCTCATTTTTTTCTTCTACCTCTCTTATTTGATTTTTAAAGCCTTTTATGAACATTTCCAAGAAGTGTCTTGGGCTTCAGAGCAAATCATATTATTCTTTGAGATTTTTTTCTGTGGATATTTTGTCCTTATCTGAGATGGTATTTTGGTCTGCTCTGTCAACATAGTAGCTTTCTATGGTCAAGGCTCTTTTCTGTTTCTTGCTAATTTTCTTTCCTTTTTCTTTTCGCATTTCCTTTAAAAAAACTTTTATGGTTGAGTTCTATTCCTGGGGTAAAGGGGGCACTGTCCCAAGCTTCCTGTGCAGCAATAAGCTTTGGCTGTGAGCACTGGGGCCCCTTGTCTTTATAGGAGGAAGCTTTGCCTGCTCTGTTCAGGAACAGCCTGGTTTCCCTGAGTTTGCCTTCTGAGATAGGACTAGAAGTTGCCCCATTGATTTGCTCCTCTACCAAGCTAGGACCAAGTGTCCTAGTTGCTAATTTGCTGAGATTAAGACCCTCTCCCTGGCTTTCCTAGAGTCTGTCTGAGCTGGACTAAGCACCCTTTTCACCACATTGAGAGTGATATTTCTTAATGTTTTCCCAGTCTATTTTGAGCTGGAAAATGGTTTCATTCCATCAGACTTTATTCAGAGGATTGGTTTCATGTGGTTTTACAAAGGAAACTGAAAACTGCTTCCTGACTTTACTCCACCATCTTGGGTACACTCCTGGAAGTCTTGGGAGTGTATTTTTAACCATTTATCAGCTCTTACTTTATAGAACAAACCAATCCATTTGCTCTACATCATTCTCTTCATGAACTTTATTCTCACTGTAGTCATACTCTCTTCTTTCCCTGCTGAATATTCCTATCCAAGACATTTCACCACTTCTCTTCCAATTCTTGCTTTCTAATCTGAAAATTCTACCTGTTTTATTTCATTGTATTTTTAAAGGCTTTTTTTGAAGGGAGCAATATCATATATATATATACTTACATGGTTGGTAACATCATGAAGCTAAAGATATTCTGATACTATCTATAGCTGTCTGGCAGATTCAGGACAGACTTTAGCTGTAGTCAAGGAATGCAGTTCCATTTTATTGGATATTTTCAGGGACTTCAAGGAGATCCAACAGATAACTTCTCCCACCAAACCTAAAACATTTACTGATACTTGAAATTCTTTTGCATATTTTTCTCTCTCCTTTCCAATTAAATCAAAAATATAAACAACTACTATAGCTTAACATTTCACTATTCCTTAGTGTCTAATCATGCCAAGTATAATAAAAATATAATTTTTCCTGAAAGCACAAATTTTGATGTTGTTGTTTTCTGGTTAGGTGGAGAAGAATAAAAAGGAATAGGACCATTGATGTTAGAATCAGGAAACTATATGTGGGGAAAGTCCAGCAAAGATAGAGGACCTAAAAGTGGAAAAAAGTTATGGAGGAGTAGAAACATTATAATTTTGCCAAAGGGAGAACCTTTTTCTCTTTCCCAGATTGGAAATAGTAATTTTTTTTTTGACTTAAAGGCCTCATATTGAGCTGCAGATCACGTTTTCTTAAGATTGATGGAATAATATAAAATAGTTATAGAACTGCTCACATTTTTGAAATACAGTACCATGGGGAATCAGAGATAGTGTTTTACTTCAAATCTGATATCAATCTTCAATAAAAGTTAAGTCTTTGAATTATTGTTTGGGCAGTAAGATGACAATATCCAGTAAAATAATGGAACAGATATTCATGTGTGAAATGCTATCAGGATCAGAAATTGCAAGCAATAAATTATACAGATTTATAGAAAACAAAGAATATGAGGTTAACTTAGTAACTGTTCATTAAAATGATAAAATTTTATTTGTAGTTAAAGAGTACATGAAATATATTCATCATTTACAGAACTTTTGGTAAAATTACTCTTATAGAAAATAATTTTAATTTTGATTGTAGTGAAACTCAGTTAAGATGATTAGAAATAATTAAAGCAAAGACACATAATTCCCCTTTTTAAAAAGTCCTCCTCCATGTTTTATGTCTACCAATTGTGCCTGATGGAGCTGGTAACTTTTCAGTTTTTGTTCTCTGAAACTAGTTTAGAACTGAAGATTCAAACAAGTGATTAATCAAATGGAAGGAAACTATAGCTAAGTCCCTGAGAAGAAAAGTGGGGGGAAAGCCTAGATTTCAGTTTTGGTCTTAGTCTTTTTTCCCCTTTTTGACTACAAGATGGTGAACTTCTGACTACTGGAAAATTTTGATTTTTTCAATTAAATTTAGCAATGTCCTTCCAAAAAGGAATAGCTGGCAGTAGTGTATAGATAAGGAAGGTGAGAAAATGTTGACCTGGATACTATGAGGACAGATTCAGAGCTGTATAGGAATTTTACCAGAAAAGCTACCCCATACATAAGTGGAATACCTTGGGGACTCCAGAAAAAAATTTCAATTATCTGTCTTTTCTCTTTGCTACATATTTAATATTTACAAAGGGAAATTACAAAATAAAGTGACTTTATTAGATGCTTTCTAGTTCTTAAAAGACCTAATTGACTATTGACTCATCTTGCTATTTCTTGTTTTTTGATATCCATTCTTTACTTATTCTACATTAATTTTTGTAACTTTATGTACCAAAGATATTCTATGGTTTGGAAAAAGAACCAGCCTTAAAATTTAACTCTAGTCCTGGACTCTGGATGCCCTAATAGAAGAGTATATTGTGAACTTTAGGGTGATATTTCATACAAAATATTATTATAAAACCTTAGTGAACTAGATTTCCTAAAGGATAATGATGATCTGGGTAACTAAATGATATCAACTAATAATGAAGGGTGAAGCACACTAGTGGGAATTTGTAAACTAATTCATTGGAAAAGAATTCTCTTCTCCTCAACCCAAAATTCCCAGGTCACCCTATAGCACCACTAAGAAGATAGTAGTAGCTGCATTTTGTGGTCCCAATCTTCCAGTGTCAGTGGATAAAAGACACAGAAGAACAGAACACATGTTGCTTTTCCAAAATCTAGTTAAATATGATGTAGCATAACCTTGATTTATTAGTTTAATAATATTGTCAGAAGGGAAAATACTGCTAGTCTGATATGTTCTGTTTCCGATACAACCATACTTGCTCTTTTTGATCATTATTTCTAAACCACTAAATATCTTTGGTACATAGAACTACTAAGAGTATTATAGGCAAGCTGAATACCAAAATCAGCAAAGAATAGGGTGAATATCAGCGTAATTAATAGTCAGAAACTTAAAACTATAAAGCACCTAGTACTATCATTTCATTTTATAATCTCATTTTGTAAATCAGAAGTTCTGAACTTTGGATTCCTAGATGAATTCAGTTATTTGATGAACTTGATAGGAAAAAAAAAACAAACAGAAACAAAAACATGTTTCTTTAAATCTAATTGTCCTTTCTTAAATTGTTAGGTATTTTATTTATATCCTTCATATTGTCCTCAGAAGAGGTTTGCGTGAAACAGTTTAAACTCCTGCTTTAATAAGAATGAAGTTCCAGGGCAGCTAGGTGGCGTACTGGATAGAGCATCAGCCCTGAAGTCAGGAGGTCCTGAGTTCAAATCTGATCTCAGACACTTAACTAGCTGTGTGACCCTGGGCAAGTCACTTAATCCCAATTGCCTCAGCAAAAAAAAAAAAAAAAAAAGAGTGAAGTTCCTTTCCAAAAAAATAACAGTTCACTTAATTTCTTAAGTTAATTACTACTAGGATTGCTACTGAATGCTCCATATTTGACTTAATTTCTTACATTATATTCTAAATATAATGGAAATCTTTTTTTTGACTTACAAAAAAAGAGTATACTTACATGCCAATAACATTTATTTGCTATTAAACAGTTTAATTTTATTTAGATCATACATATAATTATTTCAATTTCCTGCTTCAAAACCCCATAAGTCTGTGATAGAAACCAGATCTTCATTTGCTCCCTAAAATGTTTATTTTTTAATGTTTAAGTCTTGACTATTAAAAATGCTATGTCACATACAGGTTTCTTACTGTAGCTAAATTCAGTTCCAGGCAGTTACTCCTTGCTGTATGCCTACTTTAATTATTCCTCCCCTTGCATGTACTAGAAGAAAATGCCTCAAGGATACCATGATGGCAGCACCCATGAGTAAATTGTCTTTTGTCTGGTGATGAATCTTTCAGAGGAAAACACTGAAATTGGCAAAAGAGAAAGGTGTGTTTAATTTACATTCAGTAATATGTTAAATATAATGAACTAAAGCCTATTTGTCTGCATTTTTTGTGTTAGTTGAATAGGGTTTGGAGACCATGAGCCTTCATCCTATTAATACTCTGGCCCATCTTCTTCAGCTTTCTGCTTTTTGCCACTTCAGAAACTGTCTGTCATCTTAGCATCACTCTTTCACAAAAAGGTCAGGATGTATGGAACAATGCAAAGAAATTTCTTGTTGTTTCTCAATGTAACAGAATGTAAGCAAGATGATGTGACCTGTATCATTTTTTCAATCAATATCATCTTAAGTCCTTCTTTCAAAAGGTTTGTTCCCTCAGGTTTTAGAGAGAGAGAGAGATGGTGTAGATTTCTCAGAAAGATGTGTGTGTGTGTGTGTGTGTGTGTGTGTGTAACAGAATAGAAACTCCTTAATACATAGCATCAAACAAAGTCAAGGTTTTAGGGCTATTGTCTTTCAATTTCTCTGTCTCTGTCTCTGTGTCTCTCTCTGTCTGTCTCCCTCCCTTCATCTCTCACCAACATAAGAAATTAATTCTCTTTTCTATTTCAGCTTATGTCTCACTTTCTGCATAGAGGTTTTATTTTTATTTTTTCCATTTTTTTCCTTTGTGGTCTCTACCATTTTAAACTAGTTTATAGTCATTTGTTTACATGATGTATGATAATTAACTGTAATTTCCAAAAAGGAAAGGACTAGTTTTAATTTTGATCTTTATATTTCCTATGTCAAGCACAGTTTGTGGCACACAGGAAATACTTCATAAATATTTTATTGAGCTAAATTAATTTTTTAAACAAGTCCTTTAAATTACATTTAAAGCCCTTTTGAAGGATAACCCAAATTTCACATTGACATAATTTCCTTTGTTACATCTGAAATAGGACATAGACAAAATTTGGCTTTTTTATACTGGTTAAGTCTTAGAATATGGTGACTTGTTAATCTCAGAACAAATCAATAATAAATAACTGGCAACATAGTTTTCATTTCAAAACTATCTGCTATACACAGGACCATAACTAAGTAAAAACAGCAAAAATAGTTTTCTTTGTGAGTATAAATAATTATCATTACCATTAAAACAGCAACCACAGATTTATTATACAATAATTTGGACCCTTTCCTACTATTTCAGAATATTTTATTTAATGGTATCAACTCCTTGATTTATTGTTTCCAGATTGCTTCCCTCTTTCCCAACCATACTTCAACTGACTGGCTGTGTGACCCTGGGTAAGCCATTTTATCTCTCTTGGCCTTAGTTACCTCATTTGTAAAATAAGAGTTTTGGTCCTAATGACCTCAAAAGCCCCTTTTATTTATAAATCTATGATGCAAAGTTACTGATTAGTTATTTTCAGTTGTGTTTGACTTTCCATGACCCCATTTAGGCTTTTCTAGGCAAAGAGACTGAAGGAAATTGCCATTTCCTTCTCCAGCTCATTTTACAGATGAGGAAAGTGAGGCAAATAAGATTAGGTGACTTGCCCAGAGTAATATAATTAGTGTCTTAGACTAGATTTAAACTCGGGTTCTCCTGAGTATAGGACCAGTGCTCTCTAGTTATTTTATGGCCTCTTTATTATTTAAGGAGAGTTTGCTTAGCTTCTTTCTCTCTTCTTCCTCCTGTTCTTCTACCCTTTGACTCTCTATTATCTATACTTGATTTTATTGTTAAGTTATGCTAAAGAATCAGGATGAATCTGCATCAATGTGGTAGGAAGGTCCAGTTTCTAATCATGCTTCAATCTGGAACTCAACAATAAGTACCATCCCAGCCCAAGTTTGGCATCTATTTGCTGTGGTGCAATGTGCATGGGTAGTAACCCAGATACTTTAGCAGCTTAACTTTCTCCCCTAGGTAGTGACTCTTTAGGAAATCTTAAAGATACGAGTGCCTTACTGGGAACCTGGGTCCTTCTTTCGGATTACTATAGCCTCCATATCATCCATATTGTTGCCTCAATCTTCTTGGGCAGGTTTCTGCACAGCCTAAAAGAGGATACAGCCTCTATACTAGTTCTGGAACCTAAGAAAGTGTGAGACTACCTCATAATTTTTCTTTTCCAGTATGATGACTTACTTATCAGTAAGACAAGCAAGTCAAGGAGGGAAATCATGAAATAGAAATACAGGGAATAGAAAATAGGGAGAAGTTAGACAGTAGCATCTGCATAAGAAGTTTTGGTTCATCAGGGAGTTTGGAGTTCATGGCTCTCAAGGCAGGAAGATAGAGGCAAGGAAAAGAAATGATTGATCTAGTAAGCAGGAGGATCCAGCAAAGCCAATGTCTGGCTGAGTTAGCAGCCTGACAAATGCAGCTGGTGAATTGCAGAAAGGCACAAGTCAAGGCTGACTGGGGTAGTATGAGATCTTCATCAGTTCCATCCAAAAACTGATAAAGTGAGAAACAGTGGAGATAAAGTATTATCATAATTTTGTAGGAAATCTTCATATTCTCTCCTTTGGTGACAGAATAAGTATGCCTTCCTTTCTCTAAAGCTAAATAGTTGCTCCCATTCACTCCCACATTCTTCAGTACCACCCTTTGATGATCACTTATCTTACTTGCAATATTGTTTTTCTTTTTCCAAGAAATATTCTCAGTCCTCAATCCTTAAAATACAGAAAAAAAACCCATTTGGTTTTTCTTCCATCCCTCTCTTCCCCCTTATTAATAAAATTCTTTTTTCTTTATTAAAGCTTTTTACTTTTCAAAACATATGCGTGGAAAATCTTCAACATTAGTCCTTGTGTTCCAATTTCCCCCCTTCTTCCACACCCTCCCCTGGAAGGCAAGTAGTTCAATACATGTTAAATATAGTAGAAATATATGTTAAATCCAATATATGTATACACATTTATATAATTATGTCACACAAGAAAAATCAAATCAAACCAGTAAAAAAGAGAGAGAGAAGCAAAATAAAAAGCAAGCAAACAGCAACAAAAAGAGTGAAAATGCTATGTTGTGAACCACACAGTTCCCAGAGTCCTCTCTCTGGGTGTAGATGACTTTCTTCCTCACTGAACAACTGGAACTAGTTTGAATCATATAATTGTTGAATAGAACCAAGTCCATTAGGATTGATCATTGTATAATCTTGTTGATGCTATGTATAAGGATCTTCTAGTTCTGCTCATTTCATTAAGCATCAGTTCATGCAACTCTCTCCAGGCCTCTCTGAAATCATCCTGCTGGTCCTTTCTTACAGAACAATAATATTCCATAACATTCATATACCATAATTTATTCAGCCATTCTCCAATTGATGGGCATCCATTCAATTTCCAGTTTCTTGCCACTACAAAAATATTGCCATAAACATTTTTGCTTATATGGGTCCCTTTCCCTCCTTTAAGAACTCTTTGGGATATAAGCCCAATATAAACATTGGTGGATCAAAAGGTTTGCACAGTTTGATAGATTTTTGAGCACAGTTCCAAATTGCTCTCCAGAATGGTTGTTATTTGTTCACAGTTCCACCAACAATATATTAGTATCCCAGTCTTCCCACATCCCCTCCAACATTTGTCATTATCTTTTCCTGTCATCTTAGCCAATTTATAGTGGTATCTCAGAATTGTGTTAATTCATATTTCTCTGATCAATAGTGATTTAGAGCACCTTTTTATATGACTAGAAATAGTTTCAATTTCTTCATTTGAAAATTGTCTGCTCGTATCCTTTGACCATTTATCAATTGGAAAATAGCTTGATTTTTTTTATAAATTTCTGTCAATTCTCTATATATTTTAGAAATGAGGCCTTTATTGGAACTTTTGAAAAAAATATTTTCCCAGTTTATTGCTTCCCTTCAAATCTTATCTGCATTAATTTGTTTGTACAAAAAACTTTTTACTAAATATAATCAAAATTATCTATTTCATGATCAATAATGATCTCTAGTTCTTCTTTGGTCACAAATTCCTTCCTCCTTCACATATCTGAGAGGTAAACTATCCTATATTCTTCTAATTTGTTTATAATATCATTCTTTAGGTCTAGATCATAAACCCATTTTGAGCTTATCTTGGTATACAGTGGTAGTTGTGGGTCAATGCTTGGTTTCTGCCATACTAGTTTCCCAGCAGTTTTTTGTCAAATAGGGAATTCTTATCCCAAAAGCTGGGGTCTTTGGGTTTGTCAAACACTAGATTACTATAGTCATTGACTATTTTGTCCTATGAAAAAAATTTATTCTACTGATTGACTACTTTATTTCTTAGCTAATACCAAATAGTTTTGATGATCACTGCTTTATAACATAGTTTTAGATCTGGTAGAGCTAGGCCATTTTCATTGACATTTTTTTCATTAATTCCCTTGAAATTCCTGACTTTTTGTTCTTTCAGATGAATTTTGTTGTTACTTTTTCTAGGTCAGTAAAATATTTTCTTGGGAGTTTGATTGATATAGAACCAAATAAATAGATTAGTTTAGGTAACATTGTAATTGTTATTATATTCACTGGACCTATCCAAGAGCACTTGATATTCTGACTTTATTTGTGTGGAAAGTGTTTTGTAGTTTTGCTCATATACTTCCTGACTTTCCCTTGGCAGGTAGATTCCCAAATATTTTATATTATCGACAATTATTTTAAATGGAATTTCTCTTTGTATCTCTTGCTGTTGGATTTTGTTAGTGATATATAAAAAATGCTGATGATTTATGTAGATTTATTTTGTATTCTGCAACTTTGCTAAAGTTGTTGATTATTTCTAATAGTTTTTTAGTTGATTCTTTAGGATTCCCTAAGTATATCATCATATCATCTGCAAAGAGTGATAATTTGGTTTCCTCATTATCTACTCTAATTCCCTTAATTTCTTTTTCTTCTCTTATTGCCAAAGCTAGTATTTTTAATGCAATCTTAAATAGTAATGATGATAGTGGGCAACCGTGTTTCACCCAAATCTTATTGGGATTGATTCTATTTTATCCTCATTACACATGATGCTTGCTGATGGTTGTAAATGGATACTACTGACTATTTCATGGAAACGTCCACTTATTCCTATACTCTGCAGTGTTTTTAATAGGAATGGATGTTGAATTTTATAAAATGTTTTTTTTTACTGAGTCTTTTGAGATAATCATATGGTTTTTGTTAGTTTGGTTATTGATATAGTCAATTATATTAATAATTTTCCTTATATTGAATAAGCCCTGCATTCCTGGTATAAATCCTACTTGGTCATGGTATATTATTCTGGGGATGATTTTCTATAATCTCTTTGCTAATATTGTATTTAAGATTTTTGCATCAATATTCATTAAGGAAATTGGTCTATAATTTTCTTTCTTTGTTTTCATCCTACTAGTTGTGAATATCAGCACCATTTCTGTGTGTCCTAAAAGGAATTTGGTAGGACTCCTTCTTTCTCTAATTTTTCAAGTAATTTATATAGTGTTTTAATTAATTGTTCTTTAAATGTTTGGTAGAGTTCACATATAAATCCATCTGACCCTGTGAAATTTTTTTTTAGGAAGTTGATTAATAGCTTGTTCTATTTCTTTTTCTAAAATGGGACTATTTAAGTAATTTATTTCCTCTTCTGTTAATTTGAGCAATCTACATTTTTGTAGATATTCTTCCATTTCACTTAGATTATCAAATTTATTTGCATAAAGTTGGGCAAAATAATGCCTAATTATTGCTCTAATTTCTTCTTCATTGGTGGAAAGTTCTCCCTTTTCATTTTTCAAACAAACAATTTGATTTTCCTCTTTCCTATTTCTAATCAAATTAACTAAAGGTTTGACTATTTTGGTGTTTTTTTCATAAAAGCAACACAGTTTTATTTCTTAATTCAATAGATATTTTACTTTCAGTTTTATTAATGTCTGCTTTTATTTTTAGAATTTCAAGTTTGGCATATGATTGGAGGTTTTTAATTTGTTATTTTTCTAACTCTTAGTTGCAAGCCCAATTCACTGATCTTTTTCTCTATTTTATGCAAGTAAGCATCTAGAGATATAAAATTTCTCCTTATTACTGCTTTGGCTGCATCCCACAAATTTTGGTATGTTGTCTCATTATTGTCATTCTCTTGGATGAAATTATTAATTGTACCTACGATTTACTTTTTCATCAATTCATTCTTCAGGGTGAGATTATTGAGCTTCCTATTCCTTTAAGGTCTTTTTTCTCCTGACCTTTTACTGATTGTAATCTTCATTGCATAGTGATCTGAAAAAATGCATTTACCATTTCTGCCGTTTTGCATTTGATTTTGAGGTCTTTATGTCCTAATATATGATCAATTTTGTTTAGGTTCCATGAATGCTGTGAAGAAAGTGTACACCTTTTGGTATTCATTCAATTTCCTCTAAAGATCTATCATACCTATCTTTTCTGGTATTCTATTTACCTCCTTCACTTCTTTTTTATTTATTTTGTGGTTTGATTTATCTAGTTCTGAGAGAGCAGACCTCCCATTAGGATAATTTTACTGTCTGTTCCTTCTTGCAGATCTCTTAACTTCTCTTTTAAGAATTTAGATGCTATACCACTTGGTACATATATGTTTAGTATTTATATTGCTTCATTATCTATGGTACCCTTTAGCAAGATATTTACTTCCTTATCTCTTTTAATTAGATCAATTTTTGCTTTTGTTTGATCTCAGATGAGGATGGCTACCCCTGCTTTTTTTTTTTTAACTTCACCTGAAGCATAATAGATTCTGCTCCAGCGTTTTACCCTTACTCTGTATGTAAAACTCTGCCTTAAATGTGTTTCTTTTAAACAACGTATTGTAGGGTTCTGGCTTTTAATCAGTCTGCTATCTGCTTCTGCTTTATGGGAGAGTTCTCCCCATTCACATTTACAATTAAAACTACTAATTCTGTATTTCCTGCCATCTTATTAACCCCAAATTATACTTTTCTCTTTCCTTTTCCCCTTTCCTTCCTCCCAAGTATTTTACTTATGAGCACTACTTGTCTCAAGCAGCCCTCCTCTTTTAGAGTCCCTCCCCCTTTCTTATATTTTCCCCTTACTATTTTAGTTTTTCCTTCTATTACTCTAGCCCTTCCTTTTCCCCCTTTCCCCTCTCACTTTCCTATAAAGTGAGAGAAGTTTCTCTGTGAAACCAATTATGTCTAATATTCTCTCTGAGCCAAATGATAATAAGATGCACACAATGTTCAACCCCCTCCCTTATTTCTCTCAATTATAATAGGTTTTCTTTGCCTTTTCATGAGATGTAATTTCCCTCATTTTACCACCACTTTCTTTTTTTTCCAGTACAATAACCTTTCAACCTCTATTTTTTTTATATTATGCCAATAATATCAAATTATACTTGCAGTTTCTATGTATACCCATAACAGAGATATAGTTCTCAAGATTTCTTCTTCTTCTTCTTCTTCTTCTTCTTCTTCTTCTTCTTCTTCTTTTTTAACCTTTTTATGCTTCTCTTGAGTTCTCTATTTGGAGGTCATTTTTTTTTGTTCAGCTCTGGTCTTTTCATCAGGAATAAATGGAATTCACCTATTTTGTTGAATGTCCATCTTCTTCCCTGAAAAAAAACATTCAGTTTAGCAGGTAGTTTATTCTTGGCTGCATTCAAAGTTCCTTTGCCTTTCAGGAATATCAAATTCCAGGCCCTTCAGTCTTTTCAGGTGGAAGCTTCAATGTCCTGGGTGATCCTTTTTGGGGTTTCTAGATATTTGAATTTTTTCTTTCAGGTTGCTTGCAGTATTTTTTCCTTGGTCCGATAGTTCTGAAATTTAACCATGATATTCTTTGAAGTTTTAATTTTGGGGTCTTTTTCAGGAGGTGTTTGGTGAATTCTTTCAATGGCTATTTTATCTTCTGATTCTAGGACATCAGGACAGTTCACTTTGATGATTTCCTGAAAAATAATGTCTAGGCTCTTTTTTTCATCATGGTTTTTAGGAAGTCCAATAATCCATACATTGCCTCTCCTAAATCTATTTTCCAGGTCAGTTGTTTTTCCAAGTAGGTATTTTATATTTTCTTTTCTTCTTTTCTTTTTTTTTTTTTGATTTTGCTTGACTGTTTTTTGATGTCTCATGGAGTTATTCATTTCCATTTGTTCAATTCTGATTTTTAGTGAGTTATTTTCTTCATTTACTTTTTTTAGTTCTTTTTTTATTTGCCCAATTGAATTTTTAAATGAGTTGTTTTGTTCTATGGATTTTTTTCCATTTCACAAATTCTGAAGGAGTTATTTTCTTTTTCCATTTCATAAATTCTGTTATTCAGGGAGTTGTTTTCTTTTTCCATTTTGTCAAATCTATCTTTAAGGAGTTAAATGCTTTTTCCATTTCACTAAGTATATTTTGTAATGGATTTTCTTCAGATAATTTGTTTCCCTTTCCAAATCCTCTTGCAAAGTTTTCATTTCCTTTCCCCTTTTTTTCTTCTAGCTCTCTTAAGATCCTTTTAAATTTCTTCTCAAAAAACCTTGTGTGATGGGGACCAATTTATATCACCCTTTGGGGATTCATCTGGAGATAATCTGCTTTTAGTTTCCTCAGGGTTTGCAATTTGTTCTCTTTTACATAAAAACTATCTATGGTCAGAATTCTTTTTTTTTTACTTATTTTTTTTAAAGTTGATTTCTGTTTTAGGACAAGGTAGATCATCCAATCTTCCTCTACAAGCGGTAGTGGCTGCACTGAGTCCATGATGGATGCATTGAGTCCATGCTGACTGACTTCTGATGTTACATGGGTATGGCCAGGTCTCATGAAATTCTAGCATTTCAAGGTTCACTATTTACCTTTTTGTTTGTAATGGATGTTTTATAACTTCTCTGCTGATCTACTGGCTTGGAACTGGGATAGAGTATCCAACATCTCTCTTTTTTTGTTGTTTTTTTTGTTTTGCTTTTTGCTGAGGCAATTGGGGTTAAGTGACTTGCCCAGAGTCACACAGCTAGGGAATGTTAAGTGTCTGAGACCAGATTTGAACTCAGGTCTTCCTGCCTTCAGGGCTGGTGCTCTAACCACTGCGTCACCTAGCTGCCCCATATCCAACATCTCTTTAGATTCCTTCTTGTAGATTCTACAGCATGTGGAGACCACACCACCAGGGACTGTATGCTGCTTACACTGCTGTCTGTGCTCAGCTTGTTTGTGCTTGGACTGCTTCCCTCTCTACCTGATTGAAACAGAACTTTTCTGGGGATCTTCTATATTATTTTCTGCTGGTAATTTGTTACACACCCAATACTTGTCGGTTCTGCCTGTTCAGAATTAATTCAGAGACTAAATTTGCTAGTTAATCTGAGGGTAGTGGAAGAAGTCAGAAAAAACCATGTGTACTCTCTGCCATCTTGGCTCCACCCCCTACTAATAAATTTCTTGAAAATGTTTGTATCAGATATTTCCACTTCTTTATTACCTACTTCTTCTACATCAACTAGTAACTGGACTTCCACAGCATTCACATTATTGAAACTGCTTTTTCAGGGACCATAGAGGACATTTCACTCACAATATTCCAATGCTTTTTTAGCTCTCATTGTCCTTATGCTGTTCATCTTTTAACTCAGTTGGGTGTATATCTCTCTCTATTGACTATAGTAGTTAGAACCCCAGTCTTTGCCTTAATAAAGCACATTTTCCTTCTTCTTTTCTTATGGTTTCTTACTGCCCTTTCTCTTGATTTTTAGATTGCACCTTCTTTTTCACTTCACTATATAAATTTATCTTTCTTTCTATGAGGTGTGTATCCCAAGCCCTCTTTTCTTCTACACCTTCACTTTTCATTTAATTTCTCCTCAAAGCTCTAATAACTACCTTTGTTCAAATGAATTTAAACTCCAGACTCTATATCTAGCTGCCACAGCAGGATAAAGTTTATTTTCTTTTAGATATTCTGCTAATACCCCAATTCAAAATGTCTAAAACCAAATTCTATTGAGCCTAGCCCTTTTTCTGACTTTCTGTTGCTCTCTGAGGTAGCACTGAAGTCGTACCTTCTTTTTAAACTTTCATCTTCCTTGTGTCTTTAAATTTGAGTTTATATTTGACCCTTTCCTAATTCTAAATTTTCATGTCCATGCATGCATTTGCTCTTCCTTGACCCTTACCCTCACATCCATATAAATTGCAGACAATGTAATATTTCTCACATAAAAGATAGGCAATTTTGTGTTATAGTGAAGTTGGTAAATATAGAATAAAAAATACCTGGGTTCAAATACTCCCATTTACTCTTTGAAGTTAGGAAAATCAAAACCTTTCTGTTCCTCAGTTCTTCTATATACAAATTGATGAAATTAAACTTAACTACTTTTAAGATCTTTTCATACTCTGGTTCTATATCCTTTGGTGAATATATCTTTTACTCAAACTCCAAGGAGACATAGCAAACTCCCAAGAAATTATTTTACAGAAGTAGAAAAAATATCAAAGTTCATCTGGAAAAACAAAAGTCCAAACATTTCAAGAGAATTAATGAGAAAATGCAAATGAAGATGGTCTAAAACAGTATTATAAAGCAGTGGTCATCAAAACCATGTGGTACTGATTAAGAAATAGTTCACAAATGGAATTGATTGTGTTCACAAGACACAATAGTCAATGACTATAGTAATGTAGTGTTAGATAAACACAAAGACCCCAGCTTCTGGGATAAGAACTCACTATTTGACAAAAATTGCTGGGAAAATTGGAAATTAGTGTGGCTGAAAGTAGGCATTGACCTTTATCTAACACCCTATACCAAGATAAGGTCAAAATGACTTCATGATTTAGGCATAAAGAGTGATACCATAAGCAAATTAGAAGAAGAAAGAATAGTCTACCTTTCATATTTGTGGAGAAGGAAAGAATTTGTGGCCAAAGAAGAACTATAGTACATTATGGAATGCAAAATATATAATTTTGATTATGTTAATTAAAAAATTTTCTGTACAAACAAAACCAATGAAGATAAGATTAGAGAGAGAAGCAGCAAACTGGGGGAAAAATTTATATCCAAGGGTTCTGATAAAAGCCTTATTTCTAAAATACATAGAGAATTTACTTAAATTTATAAAAATACTACCATTCTGCAATTGATAAATGTTCAAAGGATATGAACAGACAATTTTCAGATGAAGAGATTAAAACTATTTCTAGTTATATGAAAAAAATGCTCTAAATCATTATTGATCAGAGAAATGCAAATTAAGACAACCCTTAGGTACCACTACAAACTTCTTAGATTAGTTAAGACAACAGGAAATATAATGATGAATATTGGAGGAGATGTGAGAAAACTGGGACACTAATACATGGTTGGTGGAGTTGTGAACTGATCTAACCAATCTGGAGAACAATATGAAATAATGCCCAAAGGGCTATCAAACTGGACATACCATTTAATCAAGCAGTTTCTCTGTTGTGCCTTATTCCAAAAAAGATCATAAAAAAGGGAAAATGACCCACATGTTCAAAAATGTTTGTAGCAGCCCTTTTGGTAGTGGCAAGGAACTGAAAACTGAGTGAATGAGCATCATTTGGAGAATGGCTGAATAAATTATGATATATGAATATTTGGTATATTATTGTTCTGTAAGAAATGACCAGCAGTAAGATTTCAGAAAGGCCTAGAGAGACTTACATGAACTGATGGTAAGTGAAGTGAGTAGAACCAAGAGAACATTATACATCACAACAAAATTATACTATGATTAATTTTGATGAACGTTCCTCTTTTCAATAGCAAGGTGATTTAGTCCAATTCCTATAGTCTTGTAATGGAGAGAGTCTTCTGCTCCCAATAAGATGACTGCAGTGACTGAGTGTAGCTCATTATAGAATATTTTTACTTTTTTGTTGTTGTTATTTGCTTGCATTTTTTTCTTTCTCATTTTTTGATCTGATTTTTCTTGTGCAGTATGGTAATTGTGGAAATATGTATAGAAGAATTACACATTGGATTACACATATTGGATTACATGATGTCTAGAAAGGGGGTTGAGGGAAGGGACAGAGAAAACAAATTCAAGCACAAGATTTTGCAATTGTGAATGTTGTAAAGTATTGATGCATGTGTTTGGAAAATAAAAAGCTTCATATATAAAAAAGTCCAGGCAGAGTAAAATTCAGCTTCCTTTAACCAGAATTCAAAACTATCCAAAAACCAATATTATCCTACCTCTCCAGATTTTTCTCATATTATTAATATAACCGCCCTCAATTCATTATATGGGATTGTCAGATTTGTCTTTCATCTATAAGTTCTCTATTAGTCATCTGTCCACCTTCTTATGTTCAAACATTCCTTATTTCAGGAATGAGTTCCTTCACCCTCTTTTCCCACTGAGCTCAACCATTCTTTATCTTTTCTATCTCTATCTGAAGATCACTATTAGCACATTCAAAGTCTTTCCAAGAGCACATGTGCACACACACAAACACGCACACACATACACACTTCTGTTGTATTAGTAACAGAACCTGTCACAGATAGTGACTTATCCATGATTACACAGCTAAGATGAGTCTAAGACATGACTCTATTACACTTCTCTGAACTCCACATGTAATACTTTAGACACTCTTGCAATATTTGTCTTATCTTGCTATTTTCTCAGTTCTGTTGAAGCCAGGAACTGTATCAAATCATTTCTAGTTTTCAGCATAGAACTCTGTGTGTGATTAGTATGAGTAATAGTTCCAATAGTCCAGCTATGTAAGCAGAGGTAGATTTTTTTCCCAGTCTCTAATTCATGCATGTTGTTAGTGAAGTAGAAAAATAGTGAAGATTTTCTTGGGCTTGATTAAACTAGGTTAAACTAGGGCCTTGATTAGCTCAAGTTGTGACATGACTCCAGTTTAAAAGATCAAAATGAATCACAGTGCTTTCTCTAAGGCTTCTGATCAGAGATTGACAGTATAATTCATACCTGGGAATTCTTAATTTAAATCCAGGTGGCTCTATGAATGTTCTTGTTGAATATTCTTCATCTTCCATGACCCAATTAAATTTTATTTCTGTAACTATCGAATGACTTATGAAATGATCTATAAGATTCTAAAATCACAATTGAACATGAGTGTAACAAGTTAAGTCAGGACTGACAACCAAAAGGTTAAGAATTTATTAAGCACCTGTTATAAATCAGATACTGGTCTAAGTACTAGGCACTGTGTTAAGATACTTATTAGATATTGTTACTGTGTTATCATTTAACGTGTTGAAATCATCAATTGTTAAGGCTCTCAGGATTCCATTCTAGAAAAGGAAGAATTTAATTATCTTAGTTTAAACTAATGAAGTCCATATTTTGAATGTTAATTAATATAAAATAGTTACTCATATAGAATCAAATCTTGTTGATTCCAAATTTTAAGAAAAATAGCCACTGTGGATGTAGCTATTTCTTATTACATTATGATATCTTTGTTCTGGACTCAATTTGTCATATCTTACACTACCACCTCTCTTTTCTCTTTAATTATCTTTTTTTTTTTTTTTTAGAAATGACTATAATTATTGAAAATACATTGTCACCAAACAAATCTCCATTTATGTATCTTCGTCATTTATTTATAATTCATTTTCCAATAGCTGTTTTGTTTGGTTTTTATCCTAGGAATACCATGCACACATGTCCCAGAATTAATTCTTCACTTAAAATTTCATTTGCATGGAGATAGATAAAAGTTTAAATATTAAAAATCCTTTTTTCAAAAATATTTAATAATAGCTTTTTATTTTCAAAATACATGCAAAGATAGTTTCCTAACACTCACCCTTGCAAAACCTTGTGTTTCAAATTTTTCTCCCTTCCTTCCACCTACCCCCATCCCCTAGATAACAAATAAATTCAATATAGGATAAATATGTGCAGTTTTTCTAAACATATTTCCACCTTTATCATGCCACACACAAAAAATCAGCTCAAAAAGGAAAAAAAATGAGAAAGAAAAACAACAACAACAACAAAAAAGGTGAAGATACTATATTATGATCCACATTCAGTCTTCATATCCTTTTTCTGGAAGCAGATAACACTTTGCATTACAAGTCTATTGGAATTGGCCTGAATCATTGCATTGTATTCAACATCTTAACAACCTTAATTACTGCTCCCCTCAGGTTGGAGGACAGAACTCCACCCTTTTTATTATTTATTAAGTAATACCTATTTATTTTCAGTTAGGCTCCTGAAATTAGCATGGCCAAGTATTCCTTATTTAATTTTTGGGAACAATTTAAGTGTATTAATAAACATTAAAATATTAGTATTCCATTAATTTGAATAAAATTTACTGCCTAAGAACTAGTTACCACTTATCTTTACCAGCCAAAATAATTTAGTTAAATTATGAGTTAAAGACAATATAATGCTTTATTACTTGTTTTTTTTGTGAATTTGTTTCTAATTAGTAATATTTTGAAAGAGGTGGCACAATGGATAGAGCACCAGACCTGGAGTATCAAACATTTTATAGTTGTGTAAAACTGGACAGGTCACTTAACCCTGTTTTCTCGCTTTCTTCATCTGTAAAATAAGTTGAAGAAAAAAATAGCAAACTACTCCAATATCTTTGCCAAGAAAGCCCCAAATGGTTTCAAAAAATCAGAAATGACTGAATTGACTAAATAACAATAACACACATTTTCAGTACCATTAACCTTTTAAATTTTGTTGACAAGATTATAAATTTTGAATGTATGATCTTGGCAGACAAATAATCTGTAGTTAACTGATTTCTACATAGATAAGTGTGTGTGTGTGTGTGTATGTGTGTGTGTGTGTGTGTGTGTGTGTGTGTGTGTGAGAGAGAGAGAGAGAGAGAGAGAGAGAGAGAGAGAGAGAGAGAGAGATTAGGATCTGTGTAGAACTTAATAATTTGCTAAATTGTTGTGCTATTGGACAATAGGAATCTGATTCCAAGAGAATCAGGTTGATTTGAGCATTTGTACACTGCTGTGTGTTCTGTGACTAGTTCTGCTTGTTTTCCCATGTAATTGAAAGGAGTTTTTATTCCATTGCTGTTACAGCCAGAACTGTTGGTATTTTCAAGAGAGTTTGAGTTGCTTCTGGTTATCTCCTAATTCCCTTGCTTAATGGGGAAGAAAGATAACTTCACCCACAATCAATGACACTATGAGCTTAGAGCCTACTCATTTGGAGATATTATACCACCCATGAAACAGGTCCTAATCACTGGGCTTCTCATCACTTATTTTCTTCATTTTGCATAGGAAGGGAAGTTGTGATCCTTGTGAATTTCAAAAGCCAAGAATATGAGCATTATTACAAAATTGGGAGTCAAGAAATACAAGCTAGATAGTGTAGGATCACAGCATGGAAAAAAAAATATCTGGAATGACCTTGGGACTTCAGCCTAGAAGAAAAGGCACCCCTCCCACTTTTGAATATCATCTTTTTGGGACTAAAGACAGAAAATGAACTATATTTTTAACCTTATTCTCCTAACTTTTCCCTGAGATCATAATAATTAAAGAAACATTTTGTTTCTAATGTGTTTGGTAAAGTAAGTATTTTGTCTGTGATGGTTAACCTTGGTCAAATCTACATTAATGAGCAATTAATTTATTTTGAAAAATAGACTGCTAGACATAACTATTCATCTTCTCTATCCAGTATATCTTGAAAAGATATTTTTACAGTTTTAGTTGTAGATAATGATTCCTATCCAATGGAATACAAAAGGGAGAATGTATAGTAGAAAATAGAAAAGCAAAGATAAATTTAAGTAATTTGATTCAGATAATATTTAATAAGTTTTTATTATTTTCAAGGGCCTCTCTTAGATATTAGATATACATAAGAGGAGTTCACAGTTCCTGCCCTCAATGAGATTCTAATCTAATGCAGTCAGAATAAAACAAATATCTTTCATTTAAAGCAGAGAGACAGTGATAGACAGATATAGATAAAAATATATGTGTGTATATGATTTAGACTTGCAAACCTAAAGATAACTGGGAAACTATATTTTCATATCTTCTTTAACTATTCCCCAAAAGCTATTCAACTGCTCATACACTTTGTCCCAGAAATACCACTATATATCAAAGAGATCAAAGAAAACGGGAAATAAACTATTTATATAAAAATATTTCTTCCAACTCTTTTTTCTTTAATTTTCTCTTTAATTATAAATTAAGAGAATGTCTATCAATTGGGGAATGGCTGAATAAGGGTGGAACACAATTGTTAAATAATTTCATTAACTTAGTATTCCATTTCTGTTTTCACATTTAAATACAATTCTAAAATATATCCTTTACATAAAAATAGCCTAAGGGACTAAGGAGTCATAAAGCACGTAAGAATAAACTGAAATAAGGTATTTTACTAGATAAGAACAATTGATCTGTGTATCACCTGTAGAAAAGCAGGCTGCCTAAAGGAAGACATTATAATTGTCACTGAAAATTAGAAAGCTATTTTTCTTTTCCATGACTAATCTATAGTCAATTAAAAATATCTTAGCAAACATATGTATATGAAAGTAATGACATATAAGGAGTTATATATTTAATACTGATATTTTTATACGACCAACTTTAATTAGCAAGAAATACCTAAGGAAGAGGAAGTTGAACAGGTGAGTGACCATGCTGGGATGCTGCTAAATCATAATTCATTTGAAAGGTCCCAGAATTCATAAATCACAACTCTCCCAAAAGTAGGAGAAAGATTTCCAATGATACTGCTGTGATAATTCCTCACAATTCTTCCATCAGTCTTTTTCATTATTTTTATAAAGATTTTATAGATGAGTTAGAGGAAATAATGTTGAATTTTGGGTCATCAGATTAGGCTAACCTTGTACTAGTTATGTCTAACTCAAATGTCATTATTGTATGCCACTGAGATTTGCTTGTATTTTTTCTTTTAAAATACATTTTTATGTGTTTTGTTATATATTTTCCAATTACCTATTAAAAATTATAAGAATCATCTTTAAAAAATAATTTGGAGGTTCAAATTCTCTCTTTCTCATTTGTCCCTCTCAGTTTCTTAAGAAGGCAGGTAATTTGATAACAATCATACATATGTCATGCAAAATATATTTCTGTATTAACCAATTTGCAAGAGGAAACACAATCCAAAACAAATATAAAAATAAAACAACAACACAGCCAAATGAAATTTTAAAAAGCATGCTTCAATCTGCTTTCTGAGGTCATAAGGTTTTCTCTCATGAGGTAGATAGCATTTTCATCATAGTCTTTTAGATTTGTCTTGGATCATTGCCTTGAACAGAATAGCTAAGTCTTTCATGGCTGATGATCCTTATGATGTTATTGTTATTGTAAATAATGTTCTCCTGATTCCACTCACTTCACTTTGCATCAGTTCGTATAAGTCTTTCCAAGTTTCTCTGAAATCATCCCCTTTAGGAGTCATCATTTCTTATAGTTCCAGAACAGAAAGTAAGGCTGGTGACTTTGTACAACCCTCTCTTACTTGAATCTTATTCCTTTACATACTAAGCTATCATTTCCCTAATGTCCTGGTTGTTTTTGAGAATGAAGGACAAACAACAACATAAGATAATTGTGTTCCAGCTTTGTTCAGCCATTCCCCAATTGATGGGCATTCCCTTGATTTACAATTCTTTGCCACCACAAAAAGAGCCGCAATGAATATTTCTGCATAAATAGCTCATTTCCCCTTTGATTTTTTTGGTATACAGACACAATAGTGGAATTGTGTCAAATCGGTCAATCGGTCAAAATGTATGAACAGTTTTATAACTTTATGGACAAGTTTCAAAATGTTCACCAAGAAGACTGGACTAGTTCACAACTCCACCAACAATACATTATTGTTTTAAATATTATAAATCCCTTCCCGTACTTACCATTCTTCTTTTCTGTCATGGTAGGTAATCTGATAGGTATGAGGTGATATCTTAGAGTTGTTTTAATTAGTGTTTCTCATTGAGAAAAGAAAAATTCATGTGACTTGATAATTTTGATTCCTTCTTCTGAAATTGCATGTTCATATCCTTTGACCATTTATTAGCTTGGAAATGATCTTACTTTTATAAATTTGGCTAAGTATCCAATATATTTGAGAAATGAGCATTCTCTTAAAGAAACTTGTTTATAAAATCCCACCTTCCCCAGTTTTCTATTTTGCTTCTAATTTGACTACATTAATTTTGTTCATGTAAAATCATTTTAATTTTAGGTAATAAGAGTTGTCTGTTTTGTTTTTCATGATGTTCTCTACCTCTTGTTTGCTCATTAACTCTTCCATTTTTTTAACAGATATCTGATAAGTATATATTTCTGTGTTCTGCTAATTTACTTATGATCTCACCCTTTAGATGTAAATCATTGATGCACTTTGACCTTACGTTGGTATATGGTATGATATGTTGCTCTGTTTAGTTTCTGACAAACTACCTTCTAGTTTTCCCAACAATTTAAGTCATGTGGTAATTTATAAACCACAATTTTTAGATCTTTCTTTTTATTAAACACTAGATTATAATCACTTATTAGTTTGCATTGTACACCAATTCTCTTCTACTGATTTACCACTTTTTTTTCTTAGCGAGTACCAAATTGTTTTGAGGATTCTTCTTTTTTTTTCTTTTTTTATTAAAGCATTTTATTTTCAAACATATGCATGGATAATTTTCAACATTAACCTTCACAAAACCTTGTGTTCTAAATTTTCCTTCCCTTTTCTCCACTCCCTCCTTTAGACAGCAAGTAATTCAAAATATATTAAACATGTGCAATTATTTTATACATATTTCCATAATTATCATGATGCACAAGAAAAATCAGACCAAAAAGGAAAAAAATGAGAAAGAAACAAAAAGGAAGGAAATGATAAAAAGAGCAAAAATATTATGTTGGGATTGACATTCAGTTCCCACAGTTCTCTTTCTGGGTGCAGATGGCTCTCTCCATCACAAGACTATAGGAACTGGCCTGAATCATCTCATTGGAATAAACCATCAGAATTAATTATTGTGTGAGCTAGCTATTGTCATGTACATTAATCTCCTAGTATTGCTCATTGCAGTGTATTATCCTGGGGATAACTTTCTGTACTCTCTTTACTAATATTTTATTGAAGATTTTTGCATCAATATTCATTACATAAATTGGTCTATAATTTTCGTTCTCTATTTTCATCCTACCTGGTGTGAGTATCAGCACCATATCTGTGTCCTAAAAGGAATTTGGTAGTACTCCTTCTTTCCCTAACTTTTCAAATGGTTTGTATAATATTGGAATTAATTGTTCTTTAAATGTTTGATAGAATTTACATGTAAATCCATCTGGCCCTTGAGATTTTTTCTATTTCTTTTTTTTAAAATGAGACTATTTAAGTAATTTATTTCCTCTTCTGTTAATCTGGGCAATCTATATTTTTGTAGGTATTACTCCATTTCACTTAGATCATCAAATTTATTGCCATCTAATTGGGCAAAATAACTCCTAATTATTGCTCTAATTTTCTCTTCATTGGTGGAAAGTTCTCCCTTTTCATTTTTAAGACTAACAATTTGATTTTCTTTCCTTTTTCTGATCAAATTAGCTAAAGGTTTATCTATTTTATTGATTTTTTCATAAAACCAACTCAGTTTTGTCTATTAACTCAATAGCTTTCTTACTTTTAATTTTTTTAATCTCCCCTTTTATTTTCAGAATTTCAAATTTAGTATTTAATTGGGGGCTTTTAATTTGTTGTATTTTCTAGCTTTTTTAGTTGCAAGTTCATGGATTTTCTTTTTCTTTATTTTATGCAAGTAAGAATCTATAGATATAAATTTTCCCCTAAAAGCTGCTTTGGCTGCATAACACAAATTTTGGTATGTTGTTTCATTATTGTCATTCTCTTGGATGAAATTATCCATTGTGTCTATGACTTGTTTCACTCACTCATTCTTTAATTAGATTATTTATTTTACAATTAATTTTTGGTCTATTCTCTCCTGACCTTTTATTGCATATAATTTTTATTGCATTATGATCTGTAAAGATGCATTTTACTATTTCTGCCTTTCTGCATTTTTTGAGGTTTTTATATCTTTATGGCAAAATGAGGGCATACATGGTCAATTTTTGTACAGGTTCCTGTATTGTGAAGCAAAAAAAAAAAGTATTCTTTTCTGTCTCCATTCAATTTTTTTCCTATCATATCTATCTTTTCTAGAATTCTATTTTTCTCCTTAACTTATTTATTATTTAGTTTATATTTCAATTTATCTAGTTCTGATAGAGCAAGGTTGACATTCCCCTACTAGTATAGTTTTACTCTCTAATTCTTCTTGCAACTCTTCTAACTACACCTCTTGAAATTTGGATGTTATACCACTTGGTGCATATATGTTTAGTATTGATATTACTTAATTATCTATGGTAATTTTTAGAAAGATATAGTTTTCTTCCTTTTATCTTTTAATTAGATCTAATTTTTACTTTTGTTTGATCTGAGATTAAGATTGCTACCCCTACTTTTTTTTTTTTTTTGCTTCAGCTGAAGCATAGTAGATTCTACTCCAACCTCTTATCATTACTATGAATGTATCACTCTGCTTTAAATGTGTTTCTTCTAGACAACATATTGTAAGATTCTGGCTTTTAATTCAGTCTGCTATTCACTTTTCTTCTATGGGAGAGTTCATCCCATTCACACATTTCACAGTTAAAATTACTAACTTTGTATTTCCCATTATCTTGTTTTCCACAAAGTATAATTTTTCTTTCCCCATTTCCCTCCTTCCCAATATTTTGCTTCTGATTACCACCTATCTCAAATAGCCCTTCTTTTTTAAAGCCCTTCCTCCTTTTTTATACTTTTCCCCTTCTACTTCTCTTCTCCCTTCTGTTAGCTTCTCACTTTCCTTTCCTGGTTCCCTTTCTATTTCCCTTTAGGGTTAGACAATTTTCTCTGTGAAGTTAAATGACTGATATTCTCTGAGTCAAATATAATGTGAATAAGATTCACAGAATGCTTATCCCCCTCTTCTTTCTCTCAATTATAATGGGTCTTCTTTGCTTCTTCATAAGATGTAATTTACCCTATTTTACCTCCATTTTCCTCTTTTTCCAGTAGAATGCCCCTTTTTCTTCTAGTTTCTTTTTTATATCATCACAACAAAATCAAATTATACCTGCACCCTTTTCATATACCCAAAACTGAGATATAGATCTCGAGTTAAACATATCATCTTCCCAAATAGGGATATACGCTTTTCAACTTTTAAAAGAAAGTTATCTTTTTTTCATTCATTTTGAAGATCAAATATTTCATTCAGCTCTGGTCTTTTCATCAGAAATAAGTGAAATTCACATGTTTCATTGAATTTCCATCTTCTTCCCTGAAAGACAGTGCTTAATTTTGCTGGATAATTGGTTCTTTGCTGCCATCCAAGTTGCTTTATAAACCTTTTGGAATATCAGATTCCAGTCTCTTTGAGCCTTTAAAGTGCAAGCTGCTAGGCACTGGGTAATCTTGATTGTGGCTCCTCTATATTTTAATTGTTTCTTTGTGATTGCTTGTATTATTTTCTCCTTGATCTGCAGACAAACTGCCTGTAGGATCCTCAGGATTTTTGGTCTGTTTTCTTTATCCATAAAAGCTATCTATGGTTGAAATTCTTTTTGCTTTTTTACTCATTTTTTAAAAGGTTGAGGTCTGCTCTTAGGGCAAAGAACAGATTATCCCAGGCTTCCTCTGCAGGTCACAGCAGCTTAAAACTGCTCTAGGGCTGGTGTTGCAGGTCCTTCAAATGGTGGGTGGGCATGGACAAGTCCTGCATTATTCTGGGTTCAGAAGCTCACTATATTAAACTTTTGTATTTGTCTTGGATGTGCCACAGCTAATGCGTTGATTCATTGACTTCCAACCATGACAGAAAAGCCAATGCTGCGGTATTTTGGCTAAGGACCTCCTGGGGGATTCCCTTTTATGAGGATGCCACACTACCCTGGATCCTTGTGCTACGCCAACTCTTAGGTGACTCCTTCCACGTCCAATGGAAACAGACCTATTCTGAAGGTCTTCCAAAATATCTGCTGCTGGAAATTTGTTACACTACAAATATTTGTGGATTCTGTCACTCCAAAATCAGTTTAGAGGCTTGATCGGGTATTGATCTGAGGGATGCCAGGAAGAGTTCAGATAAAGACCTCTCTACTCACTTCCATCTTGGCTCCATTTCCTGATTACTTCTTTTTTATTATAATTAATATTTTATTTTTCCAAGTTATATGTAAAATAATATATATATATATATACAAATATATATGTGTATATATATTACAAATTTTGACCTCCAAATTCTCTTCTGCCTTTTCCACCCAATTGAGAAGTACAGCAATTTGACATGTATTATACATGTGTAGCAGTGTAAGTTATTCTTTGAAAGAAATGACAAAAAAAACAAGAAAAAAAGAAAAAAGTATCTTTGATTTGCATTCAGGTTCTACCAGTTCTTTTCCTTAGGGAAAAAGACAACATCTTTCGTCGTAAGTTCTGCAGAATTGTCTTGAATCATTATATTGCTGTAATTAGCTAAATTATTCTCCTTAGATCATCATGCAATACTGCTGCTACCACAGACATATTCTCCTGATTCTGCTCATTATACTTTATATCATTCACATAAATTTTCCCACATTATTCTGAGAACATAGTACTCACCATTTCTTCCTTTTCTTTATTTGCAAAACATATGTATGAGTAATTCTTCAACATTAACCCTTACAAAGCTTTCTGTTACAAATTTTTCCTTCCTTCTCCCCACCCATCTGCTAGATGGCAGGATATCCACTACATTTTAATTATGTTAAAATACTTGACAAATTGAATAGATGTATACATATTTCCACACTTATCATTGTTGTTCAAGAAAATTTGTATCCACAAGAAAGAAAAATAAGATAAAGGAAACACAATGCAAGCAAATATAAATTGAGAGTATGAAAATGTTATGTTGTGGTCCACATTTCACATGCCTCTCTCTGGGTGTATATGGCTTTCTTCAGTAAACAATTAAAAGTGGTTTGAAATATTTCATTGTTGAAGACAGCAATGTCCATCAGAATTGATCATCATATAGTATTGTGGTTGTCGTGTATAATGATCTCTTGGTTCTGCTCACTTCACTGAGCATTAGTTCAATCAAGTCTCTCCAGGCCTCTCTGAAATCGTCCTGCTAGTCGTTTCTCACAGAACAATAATATTCCATAATATTCATATACCATAATGTATTCAGCCATTCTCCAATTGATGGGCATCCATTCGCTTTCCAGTTTCTAGCCACTAGAAAAAGGGCTGCCACAAACATTCTTACACATGTGGGGCCCTTTCCTTCCTTTATGATTTCTTTGGGATATAAGCCCAATAGAAACGCTGTTGGGTCAAAGGGTATGCACAGCTTGATAACTTTTTGAGCATAGCTCCAAATTGCTCTCCAGAATGGCTGGATCCGTTCACAGCTCCACCAACAATGCATCAGTGTCCCAGCCTTCCCACATCCCCTCCAACATTCATCATTATCTTTTTCTGTCATTTGAGCCAATCTGACAGATATGTAGTGGTACCTCAGGGTTGTCTTAATTTGCATTTCTCTGATCATAGTGATTTGGAGCACCTTTTCATATGACTACAAATAGTTTTTATTTCATCCTCTGAAAATTGTCTGTTCATATCCTTTGACCATTTATCGATTGGAGAATGGCTTGAATTCCTATAAATATGAGACAATTCTTTATATATTTTAGAGATGAGACCTTTATCAGAACCCTTAAATGTAAAGATGATTTCCCAATTTATTGCTTCCCTCCTAATCTTGACTGCATTAGTTTTGTTTGTACAAAAACTTTTTAACTTAATATAGTCAAAGTTATCTATGTCATATTCAATTAAGAGTTCCAGTTCTTCTTTGGATATAAATTTATTCCATCTCCACAGGTCTGAGAGGTAAACTATATTACGTTCACATAATTTAATTATAATATCACTCTTTATATCTAGATCATGAACCCATTTAGATCTTATCTTGGTGTGCAGTGTTAGGTGTGGGTCCAGCCTTAATTTCTTCCACACTAGTTTCCAATTTTCCCAGCAGTTTTTGCCAAATAAAGAGTACTTATCCCAAAAGCTGGGGTCTTTGGGTTTATCAAACACTAAATTGCTAACATTATTACCTAGCTTGTCCTGATATCCTATCCTATGCCACTGATCGACTGCTCTATTTCTCAGCCAGTACCAAATGGTTTTGATGACTGCTGCTTTATAATATAGTTTTAGATCTGGTACAGCAAGGCCACCTTCATCTGTCTTTTTTTTTTTTTTTCATTAATTCCCTTGAAATTCTTGACCTTTTGTTCTTCCAAATGAACTTTGCTACTATTTTTTCTAGGTCTGTAAAATAATTTCTTGGGAGTTTGATTGGTATGGTGCTAAATAAATAAATTAGTTTGGGTAGTATTGTTATTTTTATTATATTTGCTCGGCCTACCCATGAGCACTTAATGTTTTTCCAATTGACTAGGTCTGATTTTATTTGTGTGGAAAGTGTTTTGTAGTTTAGTTCGTATAGTTTCTGACATTCTCTTGGCAAATAGGTTCCCAAATATTTTATGCTATCATCTGTTATTCTGAATGGGATTTCTTTTTCTATCTCTTGCTGCTGAACTTTGTTGGTAATGTATAAAAATGCTGATGATTTATGTGGATTTATTTTGAATCCTGCAACTTTACTAAAGTTGTGAATTGTTTCTAGTAGTTTTTTAGTTGAGTCTCTAGGGTTCTCTAAGTATACTATCATGTCATCTGCAAAGAGTGATAATTTGGTTTCTTCATTATCTACTCTACTTCCTTTTATCTCTTTTCTTTCTCTTATTGCCAAAGCTAACATTTCTAAGACAATATTAAATAATAATGGTGACAGTGGGCAGCCTTGTTTCACTCCTGATCTTGTTGGGAATGGTTCTAATTTGTCTCCATTACATATGATTCTTGCTGATGGTTTTAAGTAGATGCTACTAATCATTTTAAGGAAAACCCCATGTATTCCTACACTCTCTAGTGTTTTTTAATAAGAATGGGTGTTGGATTTTATCAAAGGCTTTTTCTGCATTTATTGAGATAATCATATGGTTTTTGTTAGTTTTGTTATTGATATAATTGATTATGCTGATAGTTTTCCTGATATTGAACCAGCCCTGCATTCCTGGTATAAATCCTACTTGGTCAAGATGTATCATCCTGGAGATAACTTTCTGTAATCTCGTTGCTAAAATCTTATTTAAAATTTTTGCATCAATATTCATTAGGGAAATGGGTCTATAGTTTTCTTTCTCAGTTTTCTCCCTACCTGGTTTAGCTATCAGTACCATATCTGTGTCAGAGAAGGAATTTGGTAATAAAGCTTCTTTCCCTATTTTTTCAAATAGTTTACATAGTATTGGGATTAATTGTTCTTTGAATGTTTGGTAGAATTCACATGTAAATCCATCTGGCCCTGGAGATTTTTTCTTAGGGAGTTGATTAATAGCTTGTTCTATTTCTTTTTCTAAAATGGGGCTATTTAAATAATTTATTTCCTCTTCTGTTAATCTGGGCAATCTATATTTTTGTAGATATTCCTCCATTTCATTTAGATTATCAAATTTATTGGCATAAAGTTGGGCAAAGAAACTCCTAATTATTACTCTAATTTCCTGTTCATTGGAGGAAAGTTCTCCCTTATCATTTTTGGGACTAAGAATTTGATTTTCCTCTTTCCTTTTTCTGATCAAATTAACTAAAGGCTTATCTATTTTGTTGGTTTTTTCATAAAACCAACTCTTAGTTGTATTTATTAATTCAATAGTTTTCTTATTTTCAATTTTATTAATCTCCCCTTTTATTTTCAAAATTTCAATTTGGTATTTAATTGAGGGTTTTTAATTTGGACTTTTTCTAGTTTTTTTAATTGTAACCCTAATTCATTGATCTTCTCTTTCTCTATTTTATGCAAATAAGCATCTAGAAATATAAAGTTACCCGTTATAACTGCTTTGGCCGTATCCCACAAATTTTGGTATGTTGTCTCATTCTTGTAGTTCTCCTGGATGAAATTATCGATTGTGTCTATAATTTGCTCTTTCACCCATTCATTCTTCAGGATTAGATTATTTAATTTCCAATTAACTTTTGGTCTATTTTCTCCTGGCCTTATATTACATGTGAGTTTTATTGCATCATGATCTGAGAAGGATACATTTACTATTTCTGCTTTTCTGCATTTGATTTTGAAGTTTTTATGCCCTAACACATGATCGATTTTCGTATAAGTTCCATGAACCCCTCAGAAAAAAGTGCACTCCCTTCTATCACCATTCAATTTCCTCCAGAGATCTGTCATACCTAACTTTTATAACATTTTGTTTACCTCCCTAACTTCTTTCTTCTTTATTTTGTGGTTTGATTTATCTAATTTTGAGAGAGCAAGGTTGAGATCCCCCATTAGTATAGTTGTACTGTCTATTTCTCCTTGCATCTCTGTTAGTTTCTCCTCTAGGAATTTGGATGCTATACGACTTGGTGCATATATGTTTAGTATTGATACCTCTTCATTGTCTATGGTAACCTTTAGTAAAATATAGTTTCCTTCCTTATCTCTTTTAATTAGATCTATTTTTGCTTTTACTTGGTGTGAGATAAGGATTGCTACCCCTGCTTTTTTTTTTTTGTTCACTTGAAGCATAAAAAATTCTACTCCAGCCCTCTACATTCACTCTGTATGTATCTCTATGTTTTAGATGTGTTTCTTGTAAACAACATATTGTAGGATTCTGGCTTTTAATCCAGTCCACTATCCATTTCCGTTTTATGGGAGAATTCATCCCATTCACATTTACAGTTAAAATGACTATATCTATATTTCCTGCCATCTTAATTACCCAAAGTTATATTTTTCTCTTCCCTTTCCCCTTACTCCCTTCCCCTCTCCCCAGTATTTTGTTTTTGATGACCACCTCCCTCTAACAGTCCTCTTCCCTTTAAAACCCTCCCTCTTTTTTACACCTTTCCCCCAATCTTTCTATTAATTTATCCCTTTCTTTTCCTCCTTTCCCTCCTACTTCCCTATACAGAGGGCCAAGTTTTTCCCTGAAATCAAATGCCTCTGATATACTTTTTTTAGAGCCCAATCTAATGAGACTAAGAATACTCATCACCCTCCCTTCTTTCCCTCAATTATATTAGATTTTCTTTTTCTCTTCATGAGACTTTGCCTTATTTTACGTCCTTTTTATTTTTACTTTATTTTACCTCCATTCCCCTTCCCCCCCTTTTTACAGTATGATGTACCTTCTACCTCTAATTTCTTTCTGATTATTATCAAAGTAAAATCAAATTATACCCCCCTTCTTTAAGGATACCCCTAGTAGAGATATAGTTCTCGAGAGTGCTTTCCTTTTTACCTTTTTACGCTTCTCTAGAGTTCTGTGTTTGGAGGTCAAATTTTTTGTTCAGATCTCATTCTAGCTAGATAGCTTATTCTTGGCTGTAATCCAAGTTCTTTTGCCTTTAGGAATATCTGATTCCAGGCCCTTCGATCCTTCAATGTGGAAGCTGACAGATCCTGTGTAATTCTAATGACAGTTCCTCTGTATTTGAACTGTTTTTTCTAGCAGCTTGTAATATCTTTTCCTTGGTGCGATAGTCCTGAAATTTGGCCACGATATTCCTTGGGGTTTTAATTTTGGGGTCTCTTTCAGGAGGTGATCAGTGAATTCTTTCAATGCCAATTTTTCCTTCTGATTCTAAAACATCAGGGCAATTCTCTTTCATGATTTCCTGGAAGATAGCATCAAGGTTCGTTTTTTCATTGTGACTTTCAGGAAGTCCAATAATCTTTAGATTGTCTCTCCTGGATCTGTTTTCCAAGTCAGTTGTTTTTCCTAGGAGATATTTCATATTTTCTTCTATTTTTTTCATTTTTTTTGTTTTTGTTTGACTGATTCTTGAAGTCTTATTGAGTCATTCATTTCAATTTGTTCAATTTTAATTTTTAAGGTATTATTTCCTTCAGCTATCTTTTTTAGCTCCTTTTGTAACTGGCCAATTGAATTTTTTGATTTATTGCATTCTTTTTCCATTTTGCCAATTTTATTTTTCAGTGAATTGTTGTCTTTTTCCAATTCACTAATTTTATTTTTCAGTGAATTGTTGTCTTTTACCAATTCACTCTTTTTATTTTCTTGTGATTTGGTAACATGTTCCAATTCTCCAATTTTATTTTTCAGTGAATTGTTGTCTTTTTCCAATTCACTAATTTTGTTTTTCAGTGAATTGTTTTCTTTTTCCAATTCACCATTCTTATTTTCCAGTTTTTCAAATCTCTGTTGCAGGGCGATATTTCCTTCTTGCACTGCTCTCAATTTATTTCCCCAATCTTCTTCTAGCTGTCTTTTGAGATTCTTTATGCAATCTTCCAGGTAAGCCTTCTGAAAGGGAGACCAGCTTAAGTCCACCCCTGTGGCTTTATCTGGGATTGTTTCCAGAATCTCAGGATCTGGGGACTTCTCTAGTTTCTCTCCGTAACAGCTGTCTAAGGTGAGAACTCTCTTTTTCTTGCTCATGATTTTCAGCAGAGGTATCAGTCACCAGCAGGGAATTCTGCAGCAGCAGCAGCAGCAGCAGCAGGGTTTTCAATTTGCCCTGGGGCAATTTGCCGAGTTGATTTCTGGTCTGGGGCTGCTCTTGTTAGATCTGCACTAGGACCACACTTTCAGCTGCTCTCAATCCACCCTTTATCAAAGTAGACCTGCCAAAGCACCTGCCTGCAAGCAGAACAAAGTGGCCCAAGCGTCTCCCAGGGAGTTCCTGGCAGCCTAAAATCTTCTGGTCCTTCCCAGCCCCGGACTTGCACCACGGCTGGGCCCTGGCGTCTGAGCACTTTGAGCGGCTTGATCCCCTGCCCGTCTAAAACTGATCTCAGAAGTTCTTTCAAAGTAGATATTTGATAGAAGTGCATTGTAGTCCAAGTGTTTGGTGGCGCCCTCACTCTAGAAACACTTTGGAGGCTCAATTTGTCTGGGTTTGAGGGAAGGTCTCAGGAGCTCACAGAGGATGCTGTTTGCAGTTCGCCATCTTGGCTCCACCCAGTACCAAATGCTTTTGATGACTGCTTCTTTATAATATAGTTTTAGATCTGGTACAGCAAGTCCAACATGATCAGCCTTTTTTTTTTTTTTTTTCATTAATTCTCTTGAAACTCTTGACCTTTTGTTCTTCCAAATGAATTTTGCCACAATTTTTTTCTAGATCTGTAAGATAATTTTTTGGGAGTTTGATTGGTATGGCACTAAATAAGTAAATTAGTTTAGTTAGTATTGCCATTTTTATTATATTTGCTCGGCCTACCCATGAGCATTTTGTTTTTCCAATTGACTAGGACTGATTTTATTTGTGTGGAAAGTGTTTTGTAGTTTAGTTCATATAGTTCCTGATTTTCCCTTGGCAGATAGATTCCCAAATATTTTATACTATCAACAATTATTTTGAATGGAATTTCTTTTTGTATTTCTTGCTTCTGAACTTTATTGGTAATGTATAAAAATGCTGATGATTTATGTGGATTTATTTTGTATCCTGTAACTTTGCTAAAGTTGTGAATTGTTTCTAGTAATTTTTAGTTGCATTTCTAGGGTTCTCTAAGTGTACCATCATGTCATCTGCAAAGAGTGATAATTTGGTTTCCTCATTACCTACTCTAATTCCTTTAATCTCTTTTTCTTCTCTTACTGCCAAAGCTAACATTTCTAAGACAATATTAAATAATAATGGTGACAGTGGACAGCCTTGTTTCACTCCTGATCTTATTGGGAATGGTTCTAGTTTGACTCCATTACATATGATACTTGCTGAAGGTTTTAAGTAGATACTACTAATCATTTAAAGGAAAAGCCCATTGAGTCCTATACTCTCCAGTGTTTTTAATAGGAATGAGTGTTGGATTTTATCAAAGGCTTTTTCTGCATCTATTGAGATAATCATATGTTTTTTGTTAATTTGGTTATTAATATAATTGATTATGCTAATAGTTTCCCTAATATTGGACCAGCCTTGCATTCCTGGTATAAATCCCACTTGGTCATGGTGTATTATCTTGGGCATAACTTTTTTAATCTCATTGCTAAAGTCTTATTTAAAATTTTTGCATCAATATTCATTAGGGAAATGGGTCTATAGTTTTCTTTCTCAGTTTTCTCCCTACCTGGTTTAGCTATCAGTACCATATCTGTGTCAGAGAAGGAATTTGGTAATAAAGCTTCTTTCCCTATTTTTTCAAATAGTTTACATAGTATTGGGATTAATTGTTCTTTGAATGTTTGGTAGAATTCACATGTAAATCCATCTGGCCCTGGAGATTTTTTCTTAGGGAGTTGATTAAAGCTTGTTCTATTTCTTTTTCTAAAATGGGGCTATTTAAATAATTCATTTTCTCTTCTGTTAACCTAGGCAATCTATATTTTGTACTCACCATTTCTTAAAACACAATTATATGCAACTGGATCAGACATTCCAGAATTGATGGACATCCCTTCAATTTCAAATTCTTTGCCACCACCTAATGTGCTGTTATAAATATTTTTGTGCTGGCAAATAATTTCGCTTTTTGTTTTTCTTTTGGGGATACAGATCTAGTAGTCACATTGCTTGATCAAAAGGTATGCATTATTTTAGATCCCCTTTGGGCTTGGTTCCAAATTGCTCTCCAGAATAACTGAACTAGTATATAATTTAACCAATAGTCCATTAGTGTTTCAATTTTACTGCATACCATCCAATTTTTCTTTTCCTTTTCTGTCATATTAGCCAATCTGACAGATTTGAGGTAGGGCGCAGAATTTTAATTTGCATTTAACTTAATCTGTATTCAAAAGTGATTTAAAAAATAGAGATTTTTTCATATGACTGTAGATGGCTTTGATTATTTTGAAACCTTCCTTTTCATATACTTTGATCATTTATCAACTAAGAAATGGCTCATTTCTATAAATTTGATTCAATTTTCTATATACTTTAGAAATGAACTCTTTATCAAAGAAACTCAATGTAATTTTTTTCAGCCATGGTTACCAGTTATGTATTTTCATTCTTCCCATTTCCCCCTATTAATCCTACTCTCTCTTTCCTTTTACCTTGTTCATTTTTAAGGTGTTTTGCTTCTGACTTTTATCCATCCCTTCTATGCCCTCTCTTCTATGAGATCTTCCCAGAAATCTTCTTCTTTTTGATAATTACTTCTTTATACTAATTTGCCTAAGCTTCTTTCCTTCACATTATTTTTTTTTGTTTATTCCCTTGATATTCTTCATCATTTGTTCTTGCTGTTGAATTTTGTTATTATTTCTCCTAGTTCTATAAAATAATTTTCTGGTAGTTTGATCTGTCTGGAGTCGAATAAGCAAATTATATTAGAAATAATTTCATTTTTGTTTTATTGGCTCAGACTACCATAAGCAATTAATATTTCCCCAACTTTTTAGCTCTTTTTTTTGCACATGAAAAGTGTTTTGTAATTGTGTTCCTATAATTTCCAAGTAATCTCTGAAGTATTGATGTTGTCTGCAATTATTTTAAATGGAATTTCTTTTCTATCTCTTCCTAGTGGATTTTGTTATCAATAAATTGCTTGTTTTTCAAGGCAACTAAAAAAAATGTAGAAAGACTGATTTCATATCATGCAAATCTACTCATAGAACAACCAAAATTAAAGGTTGCAAGGGATCTCTGAAGTCATACAATAACTTTAGAATTTTCCCAAATATATAAGGAAATGACCATTGAGTTTTTGCCTAATTATCTTAAGTACAGATCCTTAGACGCGTTCCAAGTTGCTCTTCAGAATGCCTAGAACCATTCACAGCTACACCATCATTATACCAGTATAACTTTTTCTGCAGCCTAACTGAATATTTGTCATTTTTCTCTTTTGTCATCTTTTCCAGTTTCCCATTTCTAACTGCCTACTGCATATCTGGAACTGTATGTCCTATAGATATTATAAACTCATAATATTCATTATCTTTGAACTTTTAAACTCTCTTTCCTCTCTTAAACCTTCATACTATTATTGAAGGTTCTACTATTTTCTCACAATCTAAGAACTTTCCTTATTTCCTCAATCTTATTCCTCACATATTTTTTTGCCAAAAATATATGTACAAAAATATTTTGCAATATTTTTCATATCTTTTTGCCCTGTACATCATTTCCTTTGGCTACCATTATTTTAATTTGGGCCTTTATTACTTCATGACTGGACTACTTTAATAGACTATTAGAAGATGCCCCTTCCATGAAATTCCCTTCTATATCCTTTGCTCAGATATGAAAATGATATTTCTAAATTTTACATATTACCATGCTTTCTCCATACTCAAGGAACTCCAGTGATACTTGCAGAATAATAAAAAATAACTTTCTCTTTCTCATTTCCGATTCCTTCATGACTTGACTTCTTCCCACTTTTTTAGTCTTCCTATACCTTAATCTTTTCAACATAATCTGAGATCCACTAATACTAGCTTCCTGTCTGTTTCTCAAACAAAATTTTACATCTCTTAGTTCCCAGAATTTTTAATGGGTATTATGCACATCTGAAATACATCCTGCTTTCTCATATCTTTCTCCTGGTTTCCCTGATTTCCTTCCAATCCTAGCTAAAACTCCACCTTCTATATGAATTCTTTCCTGAACCCTCTTACTTTTAGTGGCTTCCCTCTCTTGATTTCCAATCTCTCCTGTATACTTGGGACAGCTAGGATGTATAGTAGATAAAATACCAGGGCTAGAGTTAGTTGGGAAGATCTGAGTTGTGACATGTGACCTGAAACAGTAACCCTTGGAAATTCACTTAACCCTGTTTGTCTCAGTTTCTCTACCTTTAAAATGAAAATAATAATAACCTTTACCATTCAGGTTTGTTGTGAGGATTAAATGAAATAATTATTATAAAGTACTTAGCAGAGTGTTTGGCATACAAAAAGTATTATAAAAATGTTAGTTATTGTCAATCTGTTTGTTTGTAAATAAGTATTTTGTATGCTATCTTCCCCAACAACCTATCAGGAACTTCAGGGAAGGAAGTCTTTTAAGCTTTTATTTGTAACTTCGAAGCTTAGTATAATTCCCAGTACATGGTAAAATTAAGCAGTGAATATTTACTGATGACTGATAAATGTGAGGTGTAACACTAAATTTCTTTAATTTTTATTTCTTTAATATTTAGTGATTTAGAACATTTTTTCATATAATTTTGATAGCTTAGATTTCTTTCTTTGAAAAGTGCCAATTCATATCTTTTGACAATATATCTATTGTATAATGTCTTTTTTGGGCTGCTATGAATTAACGATGTTATAGAAAGAAAACATGCTGGAGGTTCATGAAGGGAAAACTGATGGCATTTAAAGATGCTTCAAATATTCACACAAAGACATTGTAGAGTTTTTAAAATATAGTCAATGAGACAAAGTAAAAAAAATACAAAAACTAAATTCTGAAGTTTAACTTTGAAAGGTAAAATTTTAAATTAATTTTTTTCTCCTAATGGAGCTTAGAGGCATTTATTTGCATCTTCTTTGAGACTATTTCTTCTCAGGGAGATGAGGTAGGGGAAAAATGTGATATATCTAAATAATACTTTCAAGTCCTGATCTTTGATTTAAAATTTCTTCATTGTTATAGTTTTGATAGTTTTCTTTCCCAGCACCCTTTATTTAACATATTTCAACTGAGTTAAGTATGCACTGAATATATTTTTACTTATGTTAAAAGAGGTTAGAGAATTACTTTACATTTTAAAGAGAAAATGTAGACTCTGGGCATCGCCAAAGTCCTTGAAAATAAAAAAAAAAACACTCAACCCTTTAAGAACCTTAAAAAAACAGACTGAGGAGATCGGCATGACTAAATCAAATTAGAAGAAATGTCTCAAAAATTGTTTTCTTGAGGGAAGTGAAGTAGATTTGTTTTTAGTGTAGCAGATTTGAAATTGAATTATCTGAATAATCATCTTCAGTCTCAACCTCAATATGCTATCGTAAATCCCTCTCATACTTTTAGATAGAGCAGTGATTTTTTTTTCTAAAAAAAATCTGAATGAAATTTTGCATTAGATAAATATGTATTGAATAGTACAAGATTTTTAGAAGCCCACATAGCCATATCATAGTGACAAGTGTTGTAGTGACACAATTTATTCTTTGCAACAATGTTCCATATTACAGAAGCATGGTGGACTGGCTCATGCATATATTTGAAACTCTCTTTTGGTAATGAATTTATTGTAGATTGTTTTGCAGAAGAGATACTTCCATGGTGAAAATCCTTGTTATGTGTATTATCACTATCTAATGTAAGAAGCTGAACAAAAATTTGGTGTGAAAAAGCGAATAAATAAAATTAGTAACAAGGAATATACATACTTTTTTTTTTTTTGCTGAGACAATTGGGGTTAAGTGACTTGCCCAAGGTCACACAGCTAGGACATGTTAAGTGTCTGAGGCCAGATTTGAACTCAGGTCTTCCTGACTTCAGGGCTGGTGCTCTATCCACTGCACCACTTAGCTGCCCCAAATATACATACTTTTGCTCTTTTTTTCTCAAAACTTCTCTAGGTATATGGATGTTTAGTGGCATTAGATTTGCTATATGATTCCATTCACATCATGGAAGGTAGCAAAGCCTGCTTTTAGAGCAAAGTTTCTGCTACTAAGCCAAAAAGCTTTCTTTAGAAAAAAAATAAATAAAATAATGGCTTCTATACCATGATTCACATTGAGAAAAAAAATAGGGTTATTTCCTCAAGTAGACAAGAATAATTAAAGGAAAATGACCTTAAGGTTTATATTGCTTTCAAAATAGCATATGAAATCTTTGTCCCTAAAGATGTCAGATTGTGATTGATGCTTTTGAAGTAACTCTATGAAATGTCATATGGGGCCTTACTTTTCTAACTAAGTATGACAAACTCTAGCACTGAGAGATCCTTTTTATCCCCTGGTATTTAAGAAACTCATAACAGATTTTATATGGATGAGCTTGCATAAAGATTATTGAGAATGCTAATCTAAAATCTCATTTCAACAGCATTTCTGCACTTTTAGAAGAAAACGTATGCTTGAATATAGATCTTAGATGGATTTTCACTCTAGTAATTAATATGTACTTCATTTTTCAAACACAGGAAGACCTGGAGGTTTTATATATACCTTACTCGGTATCACAGACAAATGAAGCTGAGGTTATTATTGCAGCAAACAATCTCAATAGCTTAATGTGTGTGTATATGTATATACATATAAATCAATATGGGTATGTACTATGTTTGCATATATTTATACATGAATGCGTGTTCTCTGAAAACCAAGGTTAGTTATTTCTAACTCAAACAATACCACTTCCATAAATATCACAGATTTCATCACACGTTATGTTGTACACCATATGTATTGACAGTGAAAGTCATTCTCATATCACATTCTACTTTCCCACCCAATTAAAGAGTTTAGAAACAATTTCCCCTTTGAAATGAAATATAAACAACTTGTAATTAGATCAGAAACTTTATTATCCATGCAGCACAGGAACTGAGATTCAAGACTTTTCACTTAAATCAAACCTTTCTGGTGCTTTAAAAACCAATTTATCAGTATAGAATTAAGTACTCAACATCGTACTTGTATCCAAGAAAGCAGAAATCCCTCTTGGTCAAGGAAAATAAAAGAAAAATCTCTCTATTAGGTCCCTTTGGCCAGAAGGCTCAAAACTGTGAGTTATTTTGTACACTGATGACAGAATCAAGATTTAAAATGCCTCTAGAATAGCAGTAATCAACAAAATTATATTTAATTAAGACAACTATATATATGCATATATATTTCCAGTTTTGTTTTAGATTTTTTTTTCAAATCAATTTTATAAATGTAAGTTGAGGAAATCTTGCTTAACAGAACTTCATTAGGAAAATATCTGAAGGTCTTACTTTAGCAAAATTTAAATAATTAAAATTATTGAAGCACAGGCACTGTGCTGGGCTTGGGAATATAAAAAAAAATGCAGTGCCTAACTTCAAGGACCTTATATTATACTACTAGTGAAGAGGAATCACATTCTACTAAAGGAGTCAATTATAAAAATTTATTAAGCACTAACTACATACCAGGTAGAAAGCTAGACACTGGGGCTAAAAAGGAAAAATTGAATCAATCACTGTTTCCTTTCAAGTAATTCATAATGCAGCAGGCAGAGACATAACATGTACATATATAGATATACATGAGAGATGCAGATTTTTTGGGGGGTATGTGGAAATGGAATGGGAAAGGGTATTAGAAGCTCTGATAACCAGAAAAGTATGTGCAGAATATGGTAACTGAGGTGATATTTGAAGGATGTTAAGGTTATTAACAATCAGAAATAAGGAGAGAATGAATTTTAGACATAAGGCCTATGAGTAGAAAGGCATGGAGAAAAGAAATGGAGTATTCATGGGTCAGGAAATGAAAATAAGCCAGTTTCTTTGACTATAGAGTGTTAGAATTTGAAGAATCTATAATATGCCTGAGTGTGAAGATGGGGGTCAGTTTAGGATAATTCATTCCCAAACAAATGAGTTTATGTTTTATTTTAGAGGAAATAGGCCTCTGGAGTTTTTGAGTGGAGAAGTGACAGGGTAAAATCACTTTAGCAGCTAAATGAAGACTAGATTATAATAGGAGCCTAAAGCTAGTTTTCAAAGTAGGAGGCTATTGAAATATTTTCTCACATAATCTTCTTACTGTCCTTTGACTCATCACAAGATACTTGAATTATTACAGTCACCTACTTGATGATATGTCTGTCACATGTCTCTTCAATCTAGTCCAGTTTCCACTCATGCTATCAAAATTCTTTCCTAAAGCCGAGGATTAAACATATCACTATATCCCTCTCAAACTCCAGTGGCTCCTTATCACCTCTAGGATCAAATATAAAACAATCTGTTTGGCTTTCAAAAGCCTTTATAACTAAACTTACCTTATTTTTTGGTTTTTTAATTATGTATTTCCCTCATTAAAACAAAACAAAACAAAACAACAGCAAAATGAAAAACTAAACCCACTATCATTCATTCAGTGGTACTGGCTTTCTTGTTGTTTCTCAAATACATCATTTCTTGAGCCAGTATTTTCACTGTCTATGGTTAATGTCTCGAATGTGTTTTTTGTTTGTGTTTTTTGAAACACAATTGGGATTGTGACTTGCCCAGAGTCATGCAATTAGTAAATGTTAATTGTTTGTCAAATTTTAATTCGGATCCTCCTGACTTCAGGTCAGTGCTCTATCCATTGCATCATCTAGCTGTCCCTGAAATGTTCTCTTCTCTTATCTCTCTTGGTTTCCCTGATATAATTCAATACAAAACTAAAATATCATCCTCCTCAAGAAGCATTTCCTAATTCACCTTAATTCTACTGTTTTCACTCTGTTGGTTGTTTAACTCAATACATAGTTGTTCTCATGTTGCTTTCCCTATTAAACTATGAGTTATTTGAGAGAAAGCATTGTCTTTTGTTATACTTTGTATCCTCAACATTTTACTGGGTGCTTGGCATCTTTAGGCATTTAATAAATGTTTATTGTCTACATAATTTGAATGAAAGATGAGGAAGGTCTAGATAAAGATAAGAACAGTGTAGGTAGAAAGAAGGGGATACATGAGAGAAATTTTGTGGTGGTAGAAACAAGATAGGAATGCACAAAGAGCTATAAACTTATGCATACCCTTTGACTCAGCAGTACCACTACTGTGTCTGTATCCCAAAGAAATCATAGAAGAGGGAAAAGAACACAAATGTGTAAAAAAAGTTTGTAGGAGGTTTCTCTGTGGTGGCCAAGAATTGGAAAATTAATGGATTCCAATCAATTAGGGAATAGCTGAATAAGTTATGGCATATGGTTTATTATGCAATTTCAAATTCTATGCTACTAAACTTTTATAAGCATAGAATTAAATTTGGAAGAAACTTTTGGAGACATCAAGTCTGACTTTCTTATTTTACAGATGAGAAAACTGAGGTTTATAGGTTGTGACTAATCCAGGGTCACAAATCTCAAAAATATCTAATATGGAATTCTGACCTTATTTTCTTTTACTCCAGATCAGACACATCACCACCATCATCATGATCATCACTGATGATACAGTACTTTTTATAATTCAGGTATTATGAAAAGCCCTTTACAAATTTTACCTATTTTATTCTTACAACAACCCTGGAAGGTAAGTGCTATCATGATACCCATTTTTGTAGTTGAAGAAATTGAGGCAAATAGATTTTAAGTGACTAATCCAAGGTCACCCAGCTAGTAGGTGTTTACGTCCATATTTCAACTCAAATGTTCCTGACTCCATGTCCAGTATTTTGTTCATTGCACCCCCTTGCTTCCCCCAAACGCCCACTTCTCCCAGTGTGCCATTATGACTTTTGCTACTAGACAGTGAATATCCTATTCCTATGCCTTTGTATGGCCTTTCTTCATTACTGCTTTGTCCTCCTTCCTCTCTTCTTGCAATCTCTTCTTTCACTAAGAACATCTCAAGTGTTACCTTCTACAGGAGGCACTTTCTGGTTGTTCCAGCTACTGGTTTCTCTGTTCACTCACAAATTACTATATGCAGTATTTGCTTTGCATAAGTTTTATATTTATGTATTATTGCATGTATTAACTCTTCCATTAGGAAGTAGTCTCCTACGACAGAGACAGTTTCACTTTTTTTTTGCTTTTATCTCAAGGGACTATCACAGTATCTATCACATAGTAGGCACTTAAATGTCTGTTGGTTGATTTGTTAACCCAGCTATTTTATACACATAATGTATACAATAAATTATTATGAGAGGCAAATATGCAACTATTCTTTCCAAGAAACCAAGCTTGTCATAATTGATAATGAGGCAGATAATTAAATGCAAAGGATCTTTTTTTAAACCCTGGGATTTAAGGTCCTCTGAAAGGAAAACAAATGCATCATGCCCAACCATGCTTTAACACACTTTCCCAAGGAATGCCATTGGAAATAGTTCCTAAGAAGACCCACATTTTTACTGGTTCAGTTACTTTTTCTGCATTGATCCTGAGACCTGGAATATTCTGTGCCCTACATTTCCATCAGTAAAGTGACACTTCTACTGCAAAGTACAGAATTTGGAAACTGGAAAGGATTTTTGTAGATTATAGATTATTTCTATGTGAGGTCAAGGTAGTAATACCTACTTCGAAAAAAGCATGTGACAAATTCACAATAGCCATTTGCTAAAAGAAAGGTTATTTAACAGACAAAAATAAGAGGTAAAATAGATACCAGGAATGGCAAATATGAAAGTGTTGGAAAAGCTGATAGTTAACAAGAAAAAAATACAAATTGCCCTGGAGACAATTAACCAAGAAAAAGAAAGTACTGTATGTGGTGGGGAAAAGCCACTAACTGACAGGTTAGACTAACCAAAGTTAATTAGAATAAGGAGAAAAGTGCCATTAAGGAGAAGACACTATGAGGGAGAGAAAGAAAGTATCTTAGAGGATTTAGTCCTGAAAAGAACTTAGTAAAGATATGCATCATAATCTGATCCTTTATAAGGAAAGTACAGCCTGGAGTTTTCTCAAGTGTAAAGGTAGGAAATCAAGGCGGGTCAGAGAGCTAGATGGAATGCACTTGGCAAATTAGGTCCCAGATTTGTCTAAATATATGCCAATTGAGATAATCTGGGAAACTAATTTCCTTTTTATATGCAATTATGGTGGATAACTGTTTACAACTTGCTTTATTTATGATAATAAGACAATCTGGGAAAGTTAAATTCCATTAAGGTTGTCTCAAAGGTTGTTGTGAATGTTCTTAAAGATGCTAACTAAATTGGAGACAGGATGGATAAATTAACAATAGACTGACTTCACAATGTTCTATACCCACGGAATTTGGGTTCTGTCTGACAGAGAAAGAGACTAACTCACATTAAACATACTGAATCATAGATGAAGACTTTACCTGAAGAGTATACCACAAAACTCCTACCACCACTTTAAGAGCTACAGATGTAGGAAACCTCTTGAGGATGACAGTCTTTATTTATTTATTTTTTTTACAAACAAATGATTTTTTAAATTTATTTTTTATTAAAACTTTTTATTTGCAAAACATATGTATGGGTAATTCTTCAACATTAACCCTTACAAAGCTTTCTGTTACAAATTTTCCCCCCCTACTCCCCACCCCTCCCCTAGATGGCAGGATATCCACTACATGTTAATTATGTTAAAATATTTGACAAATCGAATATATGTATACATATTTCCACACATCATTTTTGTGCAAGAAAAATCTTATCTACAAGAAAGAAGAATCAGAAAAAGGAAACACAATGCAAGCAAACATCATTAGAGAGCATGAAAATGTTATGTTGTCGTCCACATTTCACATCGCTCTCTCTGGGTGTATATGGCTTTCTTCACTGAACAATTGGAACTGGTTTGAACATTTCATGGTTGAAAAAACCATGTCCATCAGAATTTATCATCATATAGTATTGTTGTTGCTGTGAATAATGATCTCCTGGTTCTGCTCACTTCACTCAGCATCAGTTCATGCAAGTCTCTCCAGGCCTCTCTGAAATCATTCTGCTGGTCGTTTCTCACAGAACAATAATATTCCATAACATTTATATACCATAATTTGTTCAGCCATTCTCCAATTGATGGGCAAGAGGATGACAGTCTTTAGATGGGATATTGCCCATATTTTTTAATAAATCTAGTATATAGAAAGATTTTCCTGATGTTATGCTAAAAGCACTATTGCCTTTTATAATTTTTCCTCGTATTTCTACTCTCTAGGGTATAGAAAAGCAACTCTAATCTATCTTCTTTTACATTACAGCCCTTTGAATATGTTATTATGTGCCTACAATCTTTATTTCTCCAGGTGAAACTCCAATAGGTTTTTGAACCTTTGCATATGTCATAGATGTTAGATTGCTGAACATCTAGGTCATCATGATAGAAACATACTAAATTTTATCACCATCATTTATAAACTATAAACTGAACATAATATGGTGGACATAGTATGGACAGGAAAGTGTACTGCATTAACATCATTTTCCTCATTCTTGATAACAGTTCCTCTCTAAATGTGACCTAAGATTGATTACACTAGTTCTTTTGACTGTCAAAGCAATACTGTTGACACATATCAAACTTACAGTTAATTAAATTCAATTAAAATCATTGTGTTTACTTCATAATTCATAAAGGCATTTTGCTACATACTGAAGAGGCATAAAACAAAACAGCATTTTACTAAAACTGCCATATTTCTTTCAAGAAAACACTTCTGTATTCACATGTAATGTGTTTCCAGATTATTCTTCCTGATGGGTGAGACAAAGGTGGTTGCTATATCATTTTGTTGTCTTTGTCATAAGTTCTATTTTGTACTTCAATAACTGGTTTTCTGTTTTTCTACTTTAAATTACTATACTTTAGATTCCTTTAGGGAGCTACCCACCCTATCCTATCCCAGCAAGGTAGAGCTAAGAAAGGTTTGATGGGCAAAAGTTTGTTTTAGCTATATTTATGATTTCATTAGTGTAGAGACTTTCTTACAGGATTACACACAAATTGTATGTGTATGCTATTTCTTCCTTGAACCAATTCTGAGAAGTGTAAGGTTCACTCACTCATCATTTTCTCCCTTTTTCCTCTTCAAGTTTTTTTCTTGCTTCTTTAATGGCAGATAATTTATGCCATTCCACCTCTGTCTTCCTTTTTCTCCCAGTAATTTTCTCTCCCAACCCTTAATTCTATATTTTAAGATGTTTTTCCTTCATATTCAACTTATACCTGTGCCCTCTGTCTACGTATACCCTTTGTAACTACCATAATATGCAAAAAATATTGAGTTGCAAGTATAATCCTTCCATGTATGATGTAAACAGATAAACCTTATCAAATCCATTATTATTTCCCTTTTCTGATTATCTCCTTATACTTCTCCTGAGTCATATTTGAAAATCAGATTTTCTAACCAGCTCTGATCTTTTTTTTTTTTAAATCAGGAATGCTTAAGAAAATATTACAAGCATCCAGAAAGAAACAATTCTAATATAATGAAACCACAGTAAGCATAAGAAAATATTTAGCAGCTTCCACATTAAAGGACAGGAGGGCTTGGAATATGATATTCCAGAGATCAATGGAGCTAGGATTACCACCAAAAATTCTCTATCCAGCAAAACGAAGTATAATCTTTCAGGGGAAAAGGTGGATGTTCAATGACAGAGAAATTTTAAGCATTTCCCAATATGATTCATAAACCAATGTGTATTATAAATAAAAAAAAATAAATGTAAAAATAATGCTTTTCCCAGTGCAGGGCCAAGCTCACAGCTGGTCCTCACAACCTTCATATTTGCTCTTAGTATTCATCATGTCACTCTTCACTCCCTGTTTTATCCTTTTATACATCCTCACTTTAGTCTCTTTTCCTTCACTCACACATTTTTTTTTTTTTTTTTGGTGATTCATTATGGACATACATTAAATCAGATTGATGGTAATTGTTACTGCCTTATTAGACTACAGGGACGATTAATGAAGTATGTGGTCATTAACATGTTCTGATAACTAGCCACAAAAGAAATGGGTGAAATAAATAACATCATACATGGATTATTGTGTAGGAAGAGTGGTCTGGCTCACTATCCCACAGCCAGTCAGTGTACTTTTCCCACTCAGATTTCTACAGTGTTCTGAATGATTTGGAGTTGTCTCTTTACTAATATCATTGGTTTTTGTCTGACTGTTAGGCATATGTGTGACATATGAAAAGGCTCTGATATCTATGAAAGTTTAATATAGAGCAACAAAATATTTAAATGGTTATTATGTAGAAGAAGATGGATTTGAGTTATTCTGTTCTGAGAGAGAATAGGGTTGTAGAATTCCTATTTTTAATTCAATTCCTTTTTTTTAATTCAACTTTTCTATTTTCAAAACATATGCACAGATAATTTTCACTTCACCCTTGAAAAGCCTTGTGCTCTAAATTTTCTTCCCCTCCCTTTCTTCTCCTCTAGACTGCAAGTAATCCAATATGTTACACATGTGCAGTTCTTCTAAACATTTTCCCACAATTATACTGGACACAAAAAATCAGATCAACAAAGAAAAAAATGAGAAAGAAAACAATATAAAAAGTGAAAATATTATGTTGTGATCCACACTCAGTTCCCACAGTCCTCTCTCTGGGTGTAGATCATCCTCTTCATTACAAAACCATTGAAATCTTCTCACTGATGAAAAGAGAGTGGCCCAATTCTATTGGACCACCTAACACTAGGTAGCTTTTTTGAAGATACAGCAAGAACAAAGAATGAAATTTGCATGAAAACCATGCAAATGATTTTACCTTTATACCACCTTAATTGGGAAGGACATGGGGAACAATCATTCTGAATGAATTCTTGGAATCTAAACTGCTAGAATGCCAAAGAATATTGTATTTTCAAAATACCTTTGAGTTATCAATGTTATTCTGGCTGCAAACTGAAACTTCAAAATACCAGCAAGCCAATGCACTCTCCAGAGTCTTCAAATTCACAGGATCATAGGTGCCATTACTTTCACTAATTCTAGTGAACAAAAGGAGTTACTAATGACCTTTGAGAGCTCTGAGAGTGAAATGGCTAAAGCTGACAGCCTATTTTAAATACTTATATACATGATAAAAGAGCCTCCTCTTCACCTTGTTTTCAGTTGACCAGTTCCAGAATGAACATGCATACTCAACAATCTCTACAAGGCAAATCTATTCCACATCCTCATGGGTCTCTATGAAACAGGAAGCATCCTCCCCAGGGTCTCCACATAGAGGAAGCAGCGTTAGAAGCGTTAGAAGCCTCTAAGTATGCACCAAATCCCCAATACAACCATAACATTAAATCATGACTATAATTCAATGAGAGCAAATTATTACTTATAAGAAATGCAACAAAGCTCCAAAACATAAAATGGTTAGATCCCTGGGAATTTTCATTATTAATAAAACCGGAAATTACATAGGGGAGAAGAACATAATAAGAAAAACATTTTTAATCTGAACAAAATTTAGACAATAAAATTAAAATTAAAATAACTAATAAATGAAATCCAAAAATTCAAGAAGCTTAGTTTTCATCTCTCATAGTGGAACATAGTGGAACTCTTTCTTATGAGAGAGGGTGGCAGGCTACCCAGAATTCAAAGATTATTTGATTATTAATATCTCCCTACAAAGGGAATTTGTATTCTATCTTTTCAAAAAAGGCTCTAGTTTTTTCCAGGCATGAGAGATTCTTTTAACAAAGGTATAGAAGTAAGAGAATCCAGGTAAGGCAGTAGTCTTGTTAGGTTGAAATAGTAAACATAAGGAGGAAAGATGTGTGAGATACTGCCGAAAAGACAGTTTGTAGGAAGATTATAGAGGATTTTGAAGGCTAGGTTCTTGAGTGGAAAATGTGTGTGTGTGTGTGTGTGTGTGTGTGTGTGTGTGTGTGTGTATACACCCACATATATATATACATATATATATACATATATATATGCATGATGTTTATAAATGTGTATTTATCCATAGACATGTATGCATGTATATATTATATATTTACAAGTTTAAAACATTTATATAGTACCTACTATGTGTCCGGCACTGTGCTAAGTGCTCTATTCTATAATTCAGTCTCTACTGATAAATTATAAGTCATTTAAAGGTTTTAGGAAGAGTAATATGAGTGCAGGATTAGTGATTTTAGTGAAAGGCCTTCCCTTTCCAACATATTCTCCACCTGATTCTCATTTTAAACAATAGGCACTCATACACATTAGTGACCAGAATCAGGCTTTTACTGATAACACAAAAGTGAAAGTGTAGCAATCGCTTTCCAATCCCATCATTGTAAAAGAAAATGTTTATAAAATGTTCTCTGAAGTGACAAGAACTGAAGAAAACTTTGAACCATTCATCAAGTTTTAATGCTTTTGTGTAAATGCCATCTGGCTTATCTGTTCTGAAAAAAAAAAATTACCACTTTCTTTTATTATATTTGAAGTCCAAGGCCTCTTTCATTCTCTCTGACATTTTTTTTTCTCTCAGAGAATCTGCTCTAATTTTAAGGTGTTTTTTTCTTTCTTGTCTTTTTGATAGAACTCTTCAATTCACCTCTTGGAAAGCAGCAAAAGAATTACTGGTCAATTGGAAATTCATTCAGTTTTACAAGGCACATATCATTTCTTTTCCTACAATTTCAAAGACTCATTGGGAAAAAAAAATCTACCACTATCCGCAATCAGTATGGCCTTGTTTGAGTTAAAAATTCCACCCTGTGAAATATCTTTTCTAAGAGGTAATGAACAGTATGTTAGCAATGTGGAAAAGAATAAGTTCATGTGGTCAGAAATTAGCCAAACTTTCAGCATCATAGTGCAAATTGTAAAGTAGCCCAAATGTCAGTCACCAAGGTGATTTGTGTGTGTGTGTACTGAGAACTAAAGCCACATGAACTATTAGGGGAAAAGAAGTTAGATTTCTTTGTAAATTCTATTATTAAAACAAGCGACATCACTATATCTATGAAATGAAAACAACTAGTGGCATCTACAAATGACTCATATAAATATGAGTAGGCAATCAACCCTCTTTTATTTCCTAATTTATATACTAAGTTTAGATTTGTCTTCCTACTCTAAAAAGTTGTTATAAAGACATTGCTCAGGTTAGCAAAAGAAACAAATTATTACAATGATAGGAATGAGGAAGCCTGGGTTATGCCTTGATAAGTTCTGTCTCTTAGAGAACAAGTACACCCTTCTAATAGCACTGGCTTTTGCATATATAATGAGATTTGGGGCTGCACATGACTTCACAAATACATATTAATTTTTGATGCCATAATTATCTTGTAAATTATTGCTAATGGAACATTTTCAAGTATTGCTTCTGGAATAAGTTTTCTGATGGTACTAAACAAAAGAAACTATAACTCTCAATGCCAACATTTCTCAGTAGAAGAAATGATCAAATAGTTTCTCTTGATGGGAAGAGAAGACAAATGAATTATATATAGGATATCATTTCTGACCATGTACATGCATAAATTTATATTTTATATACACTCAATTGTATATGCAATTGAGTATAACTTGCTGTTCTAGAAAAAGAGTTAATTATGGAGAAAGAGTTGCTGGGTTGTTTCATTCTAAAAGAAGACCCTGCGTGTCAGTATCTCAATGCGACATTGGAGATGTTCTATTAATAAGTGGGAAGATAGATGAAAATAGGAGGAGCCTAAAAAGGAAACAAAATATTCCATCCTGTCAGAAATCTCTCATGGTTGCTCAAGCAGCAACTTTTACTCTGTTTTCTTTCACTTCACTCATTAAATTCTTTATTACAGGATAATTTTTTCCTTTCCTTTTCTAAATTGGGCACGTATTTTTTCACAGAAAATTCAAATGGAAAATTCCAGAAAAAATGCTCAACAGCAGCAAAGGCAAAGAGAAAAATCTTAAAGAAGTAATTTTCTGAAACCAGTTTTTCAAGAATAGATGCATGCTTATTAGAGATTTGTCTTTCATGATATTCAATTCTACTTGTAGCAAAAATAAAATATATAAAGTGAGCAACAAAATTAATAACACATACATACTAGCGTGCAAAAACACTGTGAGAAAGCTAGACTGGTAAAGCAAAGAAGAGTCATTTCAGAAAGAACCAAGTGAAATGCAGGAAAGGCAGCCAAATCAATGGAATGTGCATAATCATAGAAACACTTTGAGAATTTGGACATGACCTATCATATTTCTTCCTTCTCCCTCAACATGTGCAACACACTCATAATTTCCTCAAATCTGTAAGCATATAGCAACCACTTTTTCATGAAATAACATTTTGTTTATTTAATGTATATCTATTATTCATCTATAGAGCTGAGATATAGAGTAAAAGCAAGATATGATCCCAGTCTCCTAGTGTTTATGGTCTGATAAGCAAATAAAATACTAAAGCACTAGGCGATCACTTGTGGTTGTTGTTCCATCTGACTTTTTGTGCATTTAGGGTTTTCTTGGCAAAGATACTGGAACAGTTTGTCATTTCCTTCTCCAGCTCTTTTTTTTTTTTTAACAGATGAAACTGAGGCAAATTAGGACCATTCAGATAATAAGTGACTGATGCTAGATTTGAATTCAGGAAGATGAATCTTCCTGACTTCTGTCCCAACAATCCAATCACTTTTCCACCTAGCTGCAATTCAATAATTACAAGTCCAGGGGAGGTATTGTAACAGCTGTTTGGTTTCCCTGCTTCCATTCTCTCCAATCTTTCATCCATCTTCCACACAACTCTTAAAATGATATTACTAAAATACAAGTCTGTTCATATCATCCTGATATTCAATAAATTCCAATGGCTCCCCTTTACTTTCAGGATCAAATATAAAATATTCTGTTTAGCATTCAAAGCTCTTCACAACCAGAGTCCATTCTAACTTTCCATTCTTCTTACACCTTACTCATATACCCTGTGCTCTAGTGATAAGGATCCCCCTGGTGTACCAATAACACTCCATCTCACTGATTAACCTCCATGTTTAGAATGCTTTCTTTTTTGTGTGCTTTGTAGACTTCTTTCAATCTTGCCATGGCTCTACCTTCTTTAAGAATGTTTGATAAGAAAAGTATGACTATATATATATATATATATATATATATATATATATATATATATATATATATATATATATATATATATTTGAGTTCATTCTCTCTTTGTTTCTGTCTTTCTCTCTCTTCAGTAGTGACTGAGTCTTCCTGACCCCATTTGGGATTTTCTTCCTAGTTGCCCTACCATCCCCTACTCAAGCACATATGCCCCAACACCCCCTTCTTTATATTACACACATATATATTATATCTATGTATATAATATAAACACAGGTTTCTTTACATACATATACACCCCCCCCATATATACATGGGGGAAGAGAGAGACACACAGAAAGACACAGAGAGAAAGACAGAGACAGAAAGACAGAGAGAGAAAGAGAGACAGATGTGAGACAGAAAATTATGTCAAACTTGTCAAAAATAGTACATTTACTAAATACACATTTAGTGTATTAAAATATTTACATAAAATACAGAATGAAGCGCATCCTTAAGTTTCCTACAGAGGTAAAATCTGTGACTTTCAGATCAAGAAATAGTGGAGTTTCATTGCAAAACAAAGAGGTAGATTTTTCTAAATAACCCTTAGAAAATGAATGGGTGTCACCATGGGAAATACTGTGCTCTGTTGTGAACATTACATAATACAACACACACACATATACACACACATTTTAGGAAATATACTTTGGTGTGCTACTAATTTATCATATATTTTGGTGGCTAAGTTTTATTTCAGATAGAGGAAAATACTTACTTAGGACTTAAAACAAAACGTTTCAAGTGAGGTCAAAAGCAGAAAGAATCAAGTTGCCAAATTACCTTCACATTTAAAGGCTATAAATTCTTTAGAAATTAAAATCATGGTAATAATTTAGAAGGCCACTAAGGACAGGAATGTGCCTAACTGTTCAATTTGTGACCTGTGTTTCCTAAAATACCAGACTCACCTAACTTGAGTGCTAAACATCTACTCACACATTCCAGCTTTAACTAATCAATTGAATTTATGCTTAAAGCAAAAAGAAAAAGAAAAAAAAAAAACAAAATAGTGACCCAGAAAATTCTGCAACAGGCTAGAATGAGAGAAACATTATGATGCTTTTCCTACTCTGGTGATCATCTATTCCACTTTACTTGAGGCATTGAAACTAGAGAGGAGAATTAATATTTTACTAAATGGTTTAATAAAAATGATGTAAATAATAATGGCTGAAATTTACATAACACTTTCAGATGGGCAAAACTCTTTACATAAATTATCTTTTTATCTGTATTTTTTCTGTTTTGTGCTCTTTTTAGCAATAAGAAGAAAATAATTGTTTTTACTTTTCTCTTCCTACTGGAATGTTATGAAAAGTAACTAATGAATTATAATAAATCATTTTGAAAACTCTTTTTTACATCCTAAACAAAATAAAGAAACCACTGTCAATCTTGCCTTGTAAATAAACACTAAATTGTTGTGATAAATTTATATTCCGCTTCCCAACAAGAGGCCTGGTTGCCTGGAATATAATGCACATAAAAATTAATTAACTAGTGTCAGTTTCTTACTTCTGATCTATAACCAGCTGTTTTAGATGTTTATATAATTTTAGTAAATATACCTTTTTGAATAGAAAGGTTTTATTCACAAAAAATCAGGTAGGACTAAGGTGGTTGAGTTGAAAAATAGTCCAATCATGCTACTACATGATTGGAAGGAAAGAGAAGAAAAATCTAAAGATAAAGAGTTGCCATATAAAACTCCTTGTCCCTGGCTTCAGTTTCTACCAAAACAGCAGAAATACTGTAAAATATCTTAATTCGCATGACAATGCACCCGTAGATGGGGATTTTATTTCATATTAACCATGATTCAAACTTATTGTGCCAATTAGGAAAGAAAAAAAATTCATTAGAGATGCACAACACAAAAAAAGGAGTATTCAAGCACAACAGTACTACCTCAAAAACACATTTTATCTTATATGATGTGAAATTAATTATCTTTAGCAGCTCCTGGTTACATCATTCCCTTCCATTTCAAATCTTGGGCCCTACTCACTCCTTTGCCAATTCTAATATCCTTCCCATTTCATCTCTCCAATTGGTTTTCACTTTGAGCTATCTGCAGTCCTAGTCCGGCTGTCTACTTGAGAGAGGACAAGAGATAGAACAATAAATTTGGAGGATGGAGTGAAGGTGTAATCAAGAATTGAATCTGTCAAATGAAAACAATACTTGATTTGGAGTTTTAGTTCTGTCACTTAGTTTGACACCACCTATTTGACCTCAAATAAATAATTTATCTGACCTAGGATTCAATTTCATCATCTAAAAAAAGTAGATAATAAAACTAGATGATCTCTGAAGTCCAGTTTAAATTTCTAACCATATTCTATATTTCTTATTTTACATAAAAATTTCTCATTATATTTAGAGTATAAACAGCAGAAAGTAGAAGATTGGAATAGTTAAAGGGTACAGGTTTTAATTTTCTCTCTAGTACAGTTTCTCCAATGTCAGAGTATAATTTTTTATGTTACAAACCTCTATAACAATCTAGTAAAGCTTATGGACTCCTCAAAATGTTTTTTTTTAATTAATAAAATAGAATGCATAGTATTAAGGAAAGCAATTATATTTAAAAAACTGCAATTATCAACTTTTTATATATATATATATATATATATATATTTAAAGTTCATGAAATGAACCTCAAGTTAAAGAGACCTTTCCCATAGTACCTAGAAACAACTTGATTAGCTTTTATTTATCTTTTGACATGTCTCCCTCATTATTTTTAATAAACATTTTATCTCAAATAATACAAAGCCAAGAATACAACTACAAGAAATATAAGGGCATAGGTCTTAAACTTGAAACAGCTGTTTTTACTGTCACAAAGAGGAATCAATTTATGGGAGGGAGCTAAATAAATAATAAATTAGCAGTAAAAATTTGGTCAGAATAAGGAAATCATCTGAGACAATGATAGCCAAATATAGCAAGACCATTATCAGCATAGCAAAGGAGTTTGCTCATTGGATCTTAAGCAAATTAACTATAACATTATACCAATATGTATTAATTACTTCATTATCAGAATAAACAGAGAGAGTGAACATTAAGGATCAGTAATACTTGGGAAGGAGCAAGAAAAAAAAACATCTTTGATCCGTGTGTCACTGTGAAAAGACATTCATTAATGCATCTTTTTTGAGTTTTATCACAATATTGAAAAAAAAAAAGAAAATCTTGAACAGAAAGCCTTTTCATCATACTTTTTAGCCAGAATGATGAAGTAAAACAATATTCTTGGATAAATCCAAGTGTCTTTTTTTGTTTCTCTGTAATCTAGAAGGTCACAAGAGAGGGAGAGTTGGAAAGCAATAACATTCTCTTTGAACTTCAATTCCAATTAATTATTATTTATTAAGCATATAATGTAGAGTCTTATTCCAGGTGCTGGTGTCCACACAGGACCAACCAATATCTTTTTCCAGATTGACAGAAAAACATTAAAGCTTAATTTGCATATAATCATTCAACTAGTTCTTCATTCATCACATTTTACTATCACCCATATTACCAGCTCTTTTTTTTTAAAGAATCTTATCTCCTCTACCATTTATTCTGAATTAATTTTTTTTCAGTCTGATGATCTATCAATTAAATCTATCAAAAAGGGAAATCAGTTTTGCTTAAAATGACCTTGATGAAGTAATGTAACTATTTGAGAACCTTATTTCTTTTGCATTTTTTTTTTTGTTCAGTTGCTCAGTCATGCCTGACTGTTCATGACCCTGTGGACCAACTGCCTATGGGATTTTCTTGGAAAAGACAGTAATTTGCCATGTCCTTCTCCATTTTTATGCAATCAGGGTTTAAGAACCTTTCTCAGGGTCACACAGATAACAAGTGTCTGATAGCACATTTGAAGTCTGTTTTTTTTCTGACTTCAGGCCCGGCACTCTATCCACTTATCCAACTAACTGTCCCCAGATATTTACTGACTATCCATAAATAAATATGTTCCATAATTTTTCTGGAAATCAAATTCAAGTTCCTTTGTTTAAGCATATAACAATTTTGATATTTTTTTCTCTAAAAAATAGGATACTATTTATTTTTTAAAGCTTGCATACTTTTCTCATTCTGCATGATCTTTCAAAGATCACAAAAAGTAACTCAGGAATAGGGGCAGCTAGGTGGCGCAGTGGATAGAGCACCAGCCCTGAAGTCAGGAGGACCTGAGTTCAAATCTGGTCTCAGACACGTAACAGCTGTGTGACCCTGGGCAAGTCACTTAACCCCAATTGCCTCAGCAAAAAAAAAAAAAAAAAAAGTAACTCAGGATATCACTGTTGTCACGTCTTTCAGCACTTGAGGATGTAATTCATTTGGGCCAAGAGCCTGGGAGTTATCAAAAGCCCTTAGGTGATTTCTTGCAATCTTCTTATTTATTTTAGATTTCAAGTACTGTTAAGTCAGTTTTGTTCTGTCCTTTCCAATACAAAAGTTGTTTTTTGACAGGGAAAAATAGAAGCAGAATAAAAGTTGAAAGCTTATTCTGGGGAACTGATTATTGATGTACATCTGTTAAATTAACAGAAATAAATCATCATTCACCATAAACAATTTTTTTGGTTATAGTATCTAACATTTTGCCCCGTCTTTTTGGTTTTGCTAATTATAAAGATTTGGATTGGAGAGGGCTCATTGGATTTCAGTCCTTGTAGCTGGATTTTTGGCTTCAAATCATGTGAATAGAATAGAAAGGATCAAGATCAGTTTACCAGGAACATGGAAGTAGATGTGTACCTCTAACCAAACTGTGTTCATGTGGACTTGATTTAAAATTCAATTTAATTGGTTATATTCCCCTCTATTTTTGGTAATCACAGCTTTTAAGATGCATGGCTGAATTGTGTTATAAATTTTTTGGTAAATGAAGATAAAGTGGAGATGTGGAGATGTATTGTGGAATCATTTTCTTGGGAAGATTCAGCAAGAATGGATGACAAAACAAGAAAGGAGGAATGGGTGGGGATTTGTTTACAGTAAAATAGTTAGTCAGTACTCCATTATTCTCAATTAAAAAAAAAATGGAGTTGAAGAATGAGTAGGTTTCCAATTGACTATTGCTATTTTTTTTCCAGAGGTGAAGGCTCCAAAAGAAGTCAGGAATTGTAAAAAGTGGAGATAAAGAGAGAGAACATACCAGGCAAAGAATGGAAACATCAGATGCAGTGTTTTAGATGAGAAATAGCAAGTATATATGTGTATATATATATATATATACACACATATATATATATATATATATATATATACACACATATATACTTGCTATTGGGCACATGCAGGGAAATTCAATTGAAGAAAACAAGAAAGATAAGAGGGTAGGTGGGAAGGTTATGAACAGTATGGGTGGGGAACTCATTGCATTAGTACTCCTTTCCATTTGACATCTTTATAATTTCTTCATTTTAAGTGGAACTCTTCATCTCTGTAACTTTTTTACTCATCATTTCTAGTTCTGTCTTCTAAAGCAGCATGAAATACATCTACTCCCCCCTTCCACAGAATAACACTTAACAGATTTATAACCAGATATTATGTTGATGGTCATAATATAGTTTCAGAGGCCAATTTGAACTCATCTTTCTGACTCCAGGTATAGCACTAAAAAGATATTTTAGGATTAAAAGATTTAAAAATAAAAGACATAAAAATAGGAAATAATTTAAAAGAGAATATACATATATGCTTAAAAAATATCAGAGTTCTGGGGAACCATAACTCTATTACATTAATGAAAAGTTTAAAAAGTTGATAGCTTAATTTGGAAATATATTTGAAGTAATTGTACATATACAACCCATATCAGATTACTTGCTGTCTTGGGGAGAGGAGAGGGAAGGAACGGAAGGAAAAAAAATGTAGCTTAAAAATCTTAGAAAAATAATCTATCTTTATATGTAATTAGAAAAGTAAAATACTGTTAAGTAGGAAAAAAGTTGATAGTTACCTATTATTATCCTCAAGCCAATTAAAAGTTTTAACATTTTTTTTAATTCTTGGAAAATAAGGATTTTATATTTGAGTATCCTGCTGCAGTCATCTATTCAAAAGATCTTGTTTGTGTTACCTTCTACTAGAACACTAAGCTAGAGGTCATTAGTATGTTTTAGATAAAATTTTTGAAAAGCTAAGGGATGGATATATAAATAGCATGGTAGAATTAAAGTGTACTTTTCAATATTAATTTATGTTTATTTGTTCTCTTGAAGCTTAGTCTCACAGAAAGCTTAGTCTATTAAACTAAAATCCATGAGTTTAACAGATTTCTAAAGGCAATTAGACTGAATTCTGCTCTTCCCTACTTCCCCACCCTCACTCTCCTGCCTCTCCTGTCCTTCCCCCTCTGACCATTCTCCACTATCACCTTTGCATGGTGTCATTTCTATACTACAGACAATTCTGTCTTTTGGTTAATCTGCATTAAGCAATAGATATCCCCATCTCCACGCTAACCTCTCCTCTCAACCTCCAAAGCCACACTAGCAAGCTGCTTCTTCTATCTGGGAACTGGCTGAACCTGAGACTGTTCTCACCAGTGCACTGAAATTTCAGCCCTTTCAGGTGGGGATGTGTTGAAAGGAGAGTCAAAGCAATGACAACCATGGCTTGAACTCAAAATGGGGCCAGGGGAGTTTGGGGCAGGGTAAGTGGAATATAGGACCCCCCAAAGGAGTGAGGTATCTGCACAAAAGTCCACTTAGGGTGAGAACTTTCTGTGGTATTTGAATGCAATAGACTCTTTATACTTTAAAGAATACTTCATAACACTTCTCTGTGTTAGATAGCACAAGTGAGGCCCTAGAAGGCTAAGTAATTAATGTCCTGAGGTTTTTAAGTTGTTAATCAGATTCTCAAACCTAGGTCTTCTAGGCCTTTTCACCACTTTTAAGGTAGGGACTTTCTTCCTCTTAATCAATCAGCTAATAAATATTTATCAAGGACCTACTCTATGCAATGTACTGTGCTTGTTCCTTGGAACACAAAGAAAAGCAAAAACAAAAAATAAAAATAGTCCTTGCTCACAAAGACAAGGAAGACAAAACACAAGCTATTATGTATCAGTAGTATATATAAAGTATAAATAGGAAATCATTGGGAATGTAGTGGAATTGGGGTAATCAGACAGACTTCAGTAGAATTTTAGCTGGGAATTGAAGGAAACCAGGGGAGCCAAGAGGTGGAGATGAAGCTAGAGAAAATTCCATGCGTGAGAGATAGCTAGTGCAAATACCCAGAACAAGCAGATAGTCTTTTTTTTTTTTTTAAATAATTAGAACATGAAAGGGGGCAGTTTCACTGAATAAGGGAGTGAAGATTAAGGTGTAAGAAGACCAGAGGGTAGGACTAGATTATGTTATGAATAATTTTGAATGACAAAGAATTTTATATTTGGTTCTGAATGTGACAGAGTGAAGAGAGGAGTAAGATGGCCTGATCGGTGCCAAATGACATTGTCAAGGAAAACATAGAATGTAATTACAAAGTATAAAGAGATTTTAAGGAATTTTCCTACAATCCTAAAATAATTTTTGAATAAATCTTTAATGAATTTGAAAGGGATATAATGTTTTGACCATTGGATGAAAACAACTAAAACTATATATAAAATGACTGATGGTAGATGAAGGAACTAGTCATTCCTTTTGACACTGTATTTAAAACAAGCCACTCTGCAGAATAAGAATGTAGGTGAAAGAGCACATTATGGAGGACTCCTGAAAGATAAAGGGACTACAGGTAACATCTGTTTAAAATTTATTTTTTGCATTCATTTAAAAATTTTTTGAATTCCAAATTCCAAATTGTCTCCCTCCTTCTGATCCCTCCCCCCACCCATTGAGAAAACAAGCCATGTGATAGATAATATACATGGGAAATCATGCAAAAAATATTTTCACATTAACTAGTAGCAAAAAAATAAACAAAATAGAAAAACAAAAGTGAAAAACTTTATGCTTTAATATGCACTCTGAGTACCTCTGGATGTTAAGAACATTTTTCATGATAATTACTTTGGAATTGTCATAGGTCATCATATTGATCATAACAGCTAAGTCTTAAGTTGTTTGTCAATATAATATTGTTGATGTGTACAAAGTTCATTTCTCTTTGGGTCAATTCATATAAGTCTTCTCAGGTTTTTTTCCAAAATCATATCCCTTGTAATTTCTTATAGTACAACAGTATTTCATCTTATTCTTATAGTTGTGCCACAGTTCCATGTCTCAGTTTCCCTCAATTGTTCTGTCTCAGTTTCCTTAATTGTTCTGCCTCAGTAGCAATCCCACCCCTCCTCCTGATCATCAGGAATAATTGGGCTGCAGAATTAGCATTCCAAAAAAGTCACAAAACCTTCAGATGGCCTATCTCAAATACCTAGACATACCCCTATTTTTCCATATCTACAAGGAAAATCTTTACAGATATTTTGTCATAATCATAATTTTCCATCTTCTAAGTTAGAAATTTTGTGACAACCTGAGCACATGCCCTTGTATGAACTCTTTTATATATTAATTTAAACCTTGAACCATTAGGATTATTAACACTCCACACTTCTCCTCCCTAACTTCTATCTCTTTCTTTCTTTGATGATTTACTTCCCCTTAAAAACTTTATAAATTAACCATGTCAAGAATAACAGCAAATTTGGGATTCAATTTATATTTCATAACATATCATTTTTTTCTAATTGATTCCAGGTAAAAGTTCCAAGGTTAATGAGGTATCACATTCTTTTTCTTAACTTTCTTGTGGATCCTCACACAGAGAATCTCTCTGTAATAATGAAAATATCAACTGAACGTATGATAATGCTCAACTAAAAATATAAAAATAGTATGTGAACACTTCTATCCATATGTCTTATGCAAACGCTGGTTGTATAATCTAAAGAGAACAGATATATTGCCAAATATATCAACCTAACCAACATTATGTAGCAGAATGGAAAAGGAAAACATCAGGAAGTCTTAGGTAAATTACTGAACAGTATAATACAAGATTCATGAAGATAAGGACCATTTTTTTTCTTTCCAAACTTAGATTCTAACAGTAAGTTCTTAGTAATTGACTTAGGAAAGATGGATTCTAATGCCAACTCTGTCCCAATGAACCTTATGACTTCTGACACAATTTTCTCATCAGTAAAACTAGATCTCAAAAGATATAAGAGTATAAGATCTTATTGGACCTATTCCTAATTAGGGAAAACTGTGTATAGATCTTTTCACTGTCATTTGCATGTGTGACCTTAAGCAGGTAATTGAAATTTCTCTGTCTTATTTTCCTTACCATATATAATGTATGTGTGTATATGTAATATATACATATATAAGTATATAATCACACACACTTTCACACACATGCATCTATTATTTTTATGTCTACCTTTAACAATTCTGAATAGACTCTGGGAAAAGTACATGGTACTAGTAATGAATTTTAGTAATCTTACCTTATTTTTACAGTAAATCTACAAAAAATAGCAAGAAATGTACTAATCCAAAATGAAATAACATGCTCTTCTTGAAAAGAGTAAATGCATGTTGATAATAATTCAAAAGTCTGATGCCAGAATGAGTCAGATACAACAACTACATTATATAGGAAACTGAGTGGATGGCCATCAATTGGAGAATGGCTGAATAAATTATGGTATATGAATGCTATGGAATATTATTGTTGTGTAAAAAATGACCAACAAAATGATTTCAGAGAGGCCTGGAGACACCTATGTGAACTGATGCTAAGTGAAATGAGCAGAACCAGAAGATCATTATACATAGCAACAAGACTATATGATGATCAATTCTGATGAACTTGGTTCTCTTCAACAATGAGGTGATTCAAACAAGTTCCTATTGTTCAGTGATGAAGATAATCATATACATTCAGAGAGAGGCCTGTGGGAACTGAGTATGGACCACAACATAGCATTTTAATGCTTTCTGTGAATGTTTGCTTGCATTTTGTTTTCCTTCATAGGTTTTTTTTCTCTTTCTAGAACTGATTTTTCTTGGGCAGCAAGATAACTATATAGATACGTAAACACATATTGAATTTATCATATATCTTAACATATTTAACATGTATTAGACTACTTGCCATCTAGGGGAGGGGGTGGAAGGAAGGAGGGAAAAATTTGGAATAGAAAATTTTGCAAAGGTCAATGTAAAAAAAATATTCATATGTTCTGTAAACAAAAAGGTTTGATAAAAAAATTAAAAAAAGAACTACATTATAATCAAATGCTATATTATGACCAATTCACTATATTGTTTAAATTTAAACAAATGCATGCATACACATACACACACACATGCTTATCTGTTTGAGATGAAATGTGATAAACAAAATTTTGGCTATAGTTCGATTCAAATAAAAATTAATATTTATTTTTTGTGTCAGATATTATGATAGGTACTGAAGGTAAATAAATTTGAAAAAAAGGAAGTGATCTCTACCTTCATCTGATTACCAGTCTATTGTGGGTGAGGGAATAAACCACACATACAAATAAATGAGAACAAAAGGGAGGCATTGATTCTGGCTACGGAGGACAAGGACAGCAGGAAAAATTAAAAAAATTTTAAAAAAAATCAGAGACTCAAGTTAAAAAGCAAAAAAAGGATTTATTACCATCTTGTGAGAAAGGGCAGCTCCCAACAGACAAGGTGATAAGTAGTGCAAAACACAAGATTATACAGACCCCAAAGCAAAAGTTCCCACCTTCTTTTTAACCTTTTCTCCCATTGGCTGGGAAGTTCTAATTTACGAAGACTAAATATTAGTCAATAGTACACTCTTTACCTTAGTAGGAACTTAATGCTAATTAAAAGGTTGGGGTGGGAAAAGTTTATCTAAGATATCTAAGATAATCAAACAGCTGCAGCTTTTACCTATACTGGACTTGTTATTGCAAAGTCTCAAGCCACACTTAGGGCACAGCTCAAGGCCACATTCTTATGAGAGGCCTTCACTTAATTTATCCCATTTACAGTTATTCTAACTTTAGTTATAATAGCTCACAGTTATACTGACTTTTCATATTTCTGTTCATGAGTTAGCAACACCTTGTCATGCTATACAACTTGTATTTAGGACTTCCCACACATTCTCCACAGGGCTTCTAACTGTTTTACTAGTCTTTCTCTAGATCTCTTGATACTTTGTGGATATTTTTTTTTTTTTTTAAGAATCACCATTTGTTTTATTTGCTTTAGTTGAATAACATTGATTTAATTAGCAAATCAGAGATTGATCAAACTCTGGGTAAGTGACACATGGTCACCAACCTCTCAAAAGATTTAAATAATTATATAATACTACAATAAAATATTATATTATATAAACCAAAAGAACATATTTGTTATTTTACCAGAGGACATTTAGATTTTGAAGTTGTGAGCATCTGGTGAATCAATGAAAGAGTAAATCATACAAATTTTCATCACCTAAACATTCTTTTTAAAATTTTTAAATTTATTTATTGTTAAAACTTTTTTTATTTTCAAAACATATTCATAGATATTTTAATCTACTCCATTTCTAGTTCCTTGCCACTACAAAAAGGGCTGATACAAACATGTTTGCACATGTGGGTCCTTTTCCTTCTTTGAAGATCTCTTTGGAGGAGGGATGACTTCAGAGAGGCGTGGAGAGACCTACATGAACTGATGCTAAGTGAAATGAGCAGAACCAGGAGATCATTATACATGGCAACAAGACTATATATATGATGATCAATTTGATGGACATGACTCTCTTAAATAATGATGTGATTCAGATCAGTTCCAGTTGTTCAGTGATGAAGAGAGCCATCTATACCCAGAGAGAGAGGCCTGTGGGAACTGTGTAGACCACAGGATAGCATTTTCTGTTGTTATTTGATTGCATTTTGTTTTCTTTCTCAGTTTTTTTTTCCTTCTTGATCCAATTTTTTCTTGTGCAGCAAGATAACTTTTTATGTTTCTCTTGTGTTCTGTGTTTGTAGATCAAATTTTTTGTTCAGTTCTGGTCTTTTCAGTAGAAATAGGTGAAATTCTCCTATATCATTGAATGACCATCTTCTTCCCTGGAAGATAATGCTCATTCTAGTTGGGTAACTTATTCTTGGCTGTAATCCAAGTTCCTTTGCCCTTCGGAATATCTGATTCCAGGCCCTTCAATCCTTCAAAGTAGAAGCTGCTAGGTCCTGTGTGATCCTAATTGTGGCTCCCCGATATTTAAATTGTTTCTTTCTGGCTTCTCGTAATATCTTTTCCTTGGTATGATAGTTCTGTAATTTAGCCACGATATTTCTGGGGGACTTAATTTTTGGGTTTCTTTCAGGAGGTGATCGGTGGATTGTTTCAAGGAGTATTTTGCCTTCTGGGTCCAAAATATCAGGGCAGTTTTCTTTTATGATTTCCTGGAAGATAGTGTCTAGGTTCTTTTTTTCATCATGGCTTTCACGAAGCCCTATAATCCTTAGATTGTCTCTCCTAGATCTATTTTCCAGGTCAGTTGTTTTTCCTCGGAGATATTTCATGTTTTTCTCTATCTTTTCATTTTTTTTGTTTTTGTTTGACTGATTCTTGAAGTCTTGATGAGTCATTCATTTCCAATTGTTTGATTCTAATTTTTAATGTCTTATTTTCTTCAGTTACTGTTTTTAGTTCCTTTTGCAATTGACCAATTACATTTTTTTGTTCATTGCATTCTTTTTCCATTTTTTCTATTTTATTTTGCAGTGATCTCATTTTGTTTCCCCATGTTTCTTCTAACTCTCTTTTTAAGATTTTTTATGCAATCTTCAAAGAAAGCCTTGTGACATGGAGACCAGTTTATGTCTCTCTTTGGGGCTTTTTCTGGAGTTGCTTTACCTTTAGGGGCCTCAGGATTTGAGGTCTGTTCTTCCCTCTCTCCATAGAAGTTGTCTATGGTGAGAGCTCTTTTTGGTTTTTTATTCATTTTTTTTTTAAAGGTGTGAGGTCTGTTTAAGGAAAAGGTGGGACAGCTGCTTTAATTTGCCCTGGGGCAGTTCTGCTGATTGAGTTATTTCAGGAACTGGGAAGTTCTGCTGATTGAATTATGTCAGGTGCTGGGCAGCTCTGCTGATTCAATTATTTCTGGTGCTGATCAGTCCCGTTGATTGATTGATCACCCTAGGGTGTTGTGTAATGGCAGCTAGGTCCGATGCTCATCAGGGGTTCAGTGATTCACAATCTACCCCCCACAAAAGGCAGACCCTCCAAACCACCTGCCCACAATCAGGACAGATTGGCCCAAGAGGCCCGCAGAAGACTCCCAGGTGTGTGAAAAGCACAACGCTCCCACTCCTGTTTCGACTTCTGTTCCAGCTCCTTGCTCCAGCTCCCTGCTCCAGCTCCCTGCCCCATCTCCCTGCGCTGCAGTCTGGGTTCAGCAGACCACCCCCCTGCCCAATTAAAACAGACCTGTTTTGAGGTTCTTCCAGAGTAACTTCTTCTAGAATCGTGTTGTCCTCCAGATATTGCGGATTTTTTTGCTTCAAAATCAGTCTAGAGGCTTCATATGTTGTTGGTTTGAGGGAAGGTTAGAGGAGGTTACAGAGACTCCTGTCTGATCTCTGTCACCATGGCTCCACCCCCGGAAGGAACACCCCTACTTTGTGGATATTAATGGAGTATATGGGCAACTTGTTATATCACATTTTGGGTACATGAGCAGCTTGCCTCCTTTTTTTGCTCATCCTTATCTTTGAAGATATGCTTATGTTGCTTCTCTTGTAATTCATTATTAACACACTACATCGGAGATATATTCTCCATAAAGCTATCTGTTGCCCATGAAATCCACACTTGTGTGCAATAATATTTGTGGTTTTGAAATAATTAATAGTGCTTTCCTCAAAACAATTTTATAAGAAAGATCGTAAAAGTAACAATAATGATCGGTCTATTATGAAAGATTTGTGACATGCATTAAGTAAAGTGATATAAGTAAGACAAAATAGGCTAAATAAGAATGGAGATAAGATGTGCAAGAGCCAGAGAGAGTGGGCGCCAAATTAGACCTCTAAAAAAATTTGAACTTAATCCAATTAGCATGAGTAGACATTGAGGATGTTGAGCTACATGATGAGAACTTTTCCTTAATAGACAATCTGTAAGTGATGTGAATGATGTTTTGGAGTACAGGCGAGACTAGAAATGAGAGGCCAATTAAAAAATATCTTAAAAAGCCAAACGAATCACATGAGACACAAGGGGCTGAACTTCAATGATCGCTATTGATAGAACTAAATTGAATTGGTAAATAGAAAAGTGATGAATTGTGAAATATTGGAGAATTGCTATTGCTGGATTCAAACTTTGAAAGATTTTCATTGATGCTGAAGAAAAAGAAAGAGAGAACTTATGAACATATTTACCAAAGTATAGAGGTGAGAAATCTTGGATTGTATTTGCATAATTATAGTAACTCATATTTAAACTTGTTTTGATGCTTTAATGGTTTTATGCTCAGAGAGAAGTAAATATTCCCTTTAACAGTGCAAATCATGACTTGTACATACCTTCTCATTCTATATCGCTATTATTTATATCCACCATTAAATCTGATAATAAATAAGAAAGGAAAGAAAAGAAGCATTAAAGATCATGGATATAGTGCTGGAAGAGAACTTAGAGATTAATCAATTCATTTTAATGTCTCTTCATTTTAAAGGTAAGGAAACTAAGCCCCAGAGATGATAATTAACTTGCCTAGTCATGCAGCACAGCCAGCTAGTTGGTTCAGTAGAAAGTGTTGAAAGGAAGACCTACATTTAAACATGGCTATTTACTAGTTTTGTGGTTTTAGGAAAGTCTTTTTATCCTACTTGCCTCAGTTTCTTTATCTATCAAATAATCCAGAGAACTAAATGACAAACCTCTTCAGTATCTTTGTCATGAGGTCATAAAAAGTCAGACATGATTGAACAACAATCCTTTTCTCTTTAGACATGTGATTCCCATCTTATTAACATTGCATCATTAATCCCAGCCTACCTTTACAAGCTTCCTTCTTGCTACACATTATGAAATCATAATCCTATCAAATCTAATGTTAACTGTCCCATGATCATGTTTTACTGATGTGATATGAAACCCTAAAGTTTTTGATTTTAGAGAGTGCCTCAGGAAACTCTTATACACAATTTGCCTGATTTTGAATAGACTACTTCTCAGTTTATTGCTAACTGATGATCTGGTCAGTGATAATCAAATTTCAGAGACCACCCTTAATTCATCTGGAGATTACTCCCTAGTCCTATCCTTGGGCTGTAGAACTAACATATCTATGATTGAAGATTGTATGTGTATCTCCTTGCTTCAGTTTATTTACTGGATTCCCTTAGAATTCAGTCCACTTTGTAATGGTGTACATTACTTTCAATAAAACTTTGCCCCTTGATCAGGAGATAGGCTCAAGGTTGAAAATTCTTTTGAGACACCTAGCAATACCGGTATGGGATTTTTAGGGTCCCCCTCTTTCCCAACCTCAGCATTACTATCTTCATACTTCGGACATTTGCATAGGTTATTCCTAATGCCTAAAATTGATTTCTTCCATTTTCTACCAATTAAAATCCTTTCTTTATTTCCCCAAGTTCTAACCTCAGGTACAACTGCTTCAGTTCCATCCAATAAAGATGCAGCACATAGCTACAACACTACTCAGGTTGCTAAGGCATCTCATTCCATTTCTAAACTATAACTGCCTTAAGATTAGGACGTGCCATTTTGCATTTTTTTATCTTTTATGATGTCTCTCATAGATCCATGGGCTTAAGAAAATGCACAATGCAGTTTAATATTAAAAATAATAAATGCTATTGAGATAATTGAAGAGAAAAATGAGGTTTTCCTCTGGCCAAAATGCAGTACCAAAAAATGGGCCACAGATAAATATTCATAATAAAGACAGTTAGAAAACACACATAGAAGAAGTTCACATAGAACAAAGACAGTCAGGGCACAAATGTGGAGGGCAGTTTATATCTCTGATCAAACCAATGGATGTGGTGATATCAATATGATGCTCTCTCTAGGCAAGTTCCCTGATGGATGTGTATTTTCATGGAACTCCCATGGTATTTGCTAGGTACTTGCTGTCAGCTGTGAATCACTATTTCACTCTCCCATTGTCCCCTTGGTAGGGTAGCCTTGCTAACTATTGCTCCAATGAGATCAGATGATTTTGTGGCACTGATCAGAGACAGCTTCTGGAGGCTGGGCTACATACTCTCTGCTGGCAACTTTTTCCTGTTGTTAGTTTCTGGAATCATCTCAATAGGTTCCTTCTGCATAAGAATAGTAAGTAGGACTTCATTCACAGATAGACAGAATGGTAGCTCTGTATTCATGGCCACCATAGTCAACCAATCAATAAACATTTATTAAGTGCTGTGTGCTAAGTATTGTATTAAATACTAGAAAATTAATCCAAATAAGAATACTTTGACTATCAGGCTAGGATTGAACTTTTCTCTTCTAAGTGTATATTTACACAGCTTCCTCATTCAGCAGGGATTGACTTTGCATAGCCCTCCTTGACTTAAATCAATTCATTTGCATGTAATGTCTAGGTTCTCTTTGAGAAGACCAACAAAAACCTCTCTGGTATAGATGTAAATGATTTTGAGTCTGAAAAAAGCCTAAACTTAAAAGGAGGAAGGTACACTATTCTCTAACAACCTAGTTAGTTTTCCTGACTTTGTTGTTACAGAAAGGCCCACTTTCTTTGGAATTATATTTTGGCCAAAAAACTAAGTATGGGACTTTGAGATCCTTTTTTCTTTACCCATATCTTTTGTGTTCATATATGTATTTTTCATATCTCTTAGCATTAAAATCCCCTTGTTATAGTGGTATATTTTCATCAGAGAAAATCCTCCTTGTTCCCTGCTTTATGATGAACTTCCAAACCATTCACATTAAGTTTCTTGATTTTGAACCAAATTAGAAGCAACTTTCATAGTTGGAAGACACTAGGCAGATGGCTGTACAAGGGTCAGTAACCTACTACACTAGGGAATTCTAGATAAAGCTTTATATAGATCCAAAACAAACATCAAAATGGATATTTTCTAACACTGCTTTCCTTCACAGCTAGCAAATTAGCTGCCAAACTAAAAATGGAAATACTGTCCTGATTAAAGTGTTGTCAGATGTGTGAAGCTTTGGTTTCCGAGAAGACCAAAATAATCTTGCACCTTTTCATCTCAACACTTTTTAAAAGACATCCACAGGTTAGTAAAATAAAGTGGCAGCTCAGCTGAAAGCTGCAGAGAATTTTAGAACAGGAAGAGACATTTTAGAGTTCCTCTACCCCAAACTTTTTGCTGTACAGGTAAGGAAACAGAAGCAGAGGGAACTACTTTTCCAAGAACCTAAATAGGAATTCAGTGGGCACTCTAAACTTCAAATCGGGACAGATAGATAGATGATGAGAAAATATACTCTGATGAACATTATTACTTCCTATTCCTAGTTAAATGTTGTTGTTGTTTTTAAATAGCAGGCATATCCTTAATAAAAAAAAGTATTAGAAAGCAATAGAATGCAATATAATGAAGGAAATGTTTCCCATAATCCTCTATAAAATTTTTTTCCAAGTAAATTTTTTAATGCACATTACTTAATGAATCATGTTGAGAGAGAAAAATCAGAGCAAAAGGGAAAAAAACAGGGGAGAAATTAAAAAAAAAAACATAAAAAAGAAGTAAACATAGCATGTGTTGATTTACATTCAATCTCCTTAGTTCTTTTTTCTGAATGCAGATGACATTTCCTGTCTAAAGTCTATTGAGATTGCTTTGAATTACTGAACCACTGAGAAGAACCAAGTTTTTCATAGTTGACCATTGCACATTCTTGCTATTATTGTGTACAATGTATTGTTTTGCTTTCTAAAATCAGCTTGTTAATGAATTTTTATAGAAAAATAATATTCCATTGTCTTCATATACCACAACTTATTCAGCCATTCCCCAACTGATCATCTACTCATTTTCCATTTCTTTGCTACCACAAAAAATAGGTGTTACAAACATTTTTGCACATGTGGGTCTTTTCCCTCCTTCAAGATTCCTTTGGATTACAGACCCAGTGGTGGCCCTGCTGGGTAAAAGGGTATGCACAATTTTATACCCCTTTGGTCATAGTTCCAAATGCTCTTTAGAATGGTTGGATTATTTCACAATGCTACCAACAATGCATTAATGTCCCAGTTTTTCTACATCCCCTCCAACATTTATCATTATCTTTTCCTGTCATCTTAGACAATCTGAGAGGTATGAAGTGATATCTCAGAGTTGTTTTAATTTGTATTTCTCTAATCAATAGTGATTTAGAATATTTTTTTCATATAATTATAGATGTCTTTAATTTCATCATCTGAAAATTGTTCATATCCTTTGACCATTTTTCAGTTGGGGAATGACTTGTATTCTTATAAATTTGATAGAGTTCTTCATATATTTTAGAAAGGAGACCTTTACAAGGAACACTGGCTGTAAATTTTTTTTTCCCATCTTTGAATCTTGTTTTTGTTGGTTTTGTTTGTGCAAAACCTTTTTAATTTAATGTAATCAAAGTTGTCCATTTTACCATTAATAATGTTCTCTGGTTTTTTGGTCATAAATTCCTCTCTTCTCCAAATATCTCATAGGTAAATTATCCCTAGTTCTCCTATTTGTTTATGTTATCATAATTTATCTCCAAATCATGTACCCATTTTGATCTTATTTTGTGTGTAGGTGTGAGGTGTAGGTCTATCCTGAGTTTCTAATATTTTATTTTCCTGTTTTTCCCACAATTTTTGTCAAATAGTGAGTTCTTTTTCCAGAAGCTGTTGTTGGGGGTTTGTCATAGGTCATAGGTCTTGATTATTATGTCATGAGTATGTAATCTATTCCACTGATCAACCACTCTATTTCTTGTATTAGTTTTTAATATGTGATTTTCTTGTTAGCTTTTTATCTCTTTTTTTCATTTTGTTATTGCTACTTTTTAAGGAGTTTTTTTTGAGACATTTTTTTCCTTCCTTTTCCAAGCTGTTGACTCTCATGCATCCCTCCAATTTCCTTTCTCATTTTTTCTTATACTTCTCTTAGTTATCGTTTAAAGTCTTTTATGAATATTTCCAAGAAGTTTAGGTTTGAGACCAATTCATATCACTCTTGGAGATTTTCTCTGTGTACATTATGTCCTTCTCTGAGTTAGTGTTTTGGTCTTTCCTGTCACCATAGTAGCTTTCTGTGGTCAAGGTTCTGTTTCTTGCTCATTTTCTTTCTTTTTCCTTTATGATTTCCTCTTTTTTTTTTTTTTTTTTTACTTTTGTGATTGAGCTCTGCTCCTAGCGTAAAGGAGGAGCTGTCCCCAGTTTCTTGTGCAGCTTTGACCCTTGGCTTTGAGCACAGGGGCCCCTTGTGTTTGCAGGGAGTATCTTTGCCTGCTCTTTTCAGGAAACAGCCTGATTTCCCAGAGTTTGCCTTCAACTAGGACTGGAAACTTCCCCTCTGATTTACTTCTCTACTGAGCTAGGACTGAGGATGTTAGTTGCTGATTTGCTGTAGTTAAGACCCTCTCCCTGGCTTTCTCAAAGTATATCTGAGTTGTGTTGAACATCCTTTTCACCCCAGGAAGACTGATTTTTCTTGAAATTTTTCTGGTCTATCTTGAGCTGGAAAGTAGTTTCATTCCATCAGACTCTGTACAGAGGTTTTGTTTCATGTGGTTTTCCAGGGAAATTGGGAGAACTGGAACAGCTTCCTGGCTTCACTCTGCCATCTTGTCTCCAACTAGTTAAGTGCTTTTTTTTTTTTTTTTTTGCATTTCTCAATGAATATATTCCAAGGCAAACTATATATATTCTAAAATTAAAATACCAACATCTCATCCATTGTAATTCATGAATCACTTGACTTCAAATTATTAAGTTTTACTAACTCCCTTTTATGTTCCAGTATTGCTAATTTATGTTACAGAAATCACATATAAAAGTCGATTTCAAATACCAATCAAGGTTCATATATATAATTTTTTTAACATTTAATTTTATTTTTATTTTATTTGCATAACATATGTGTGGGTAATTCTTCAACAATAACCCTTACATAGCTTTCTGTTACAAATTTTCCCCACAACTCCCCACCCCTCCCCTAGATGGCAGGATATCCACTACATATTTATTATGTTAAAATATTGGCAAATCGAATATATGTATACATATTTCCAAACTTATCATTGTTGTGCAAGAAAAATCTTATCTACACAAAAATATATCAGATAAAGGAAACACAATGTAAGCAAACATCAATCAAGGAGTATGAGACTGTTAGGTTGTGGTCCACATTTCACATCCCTCTCTCTGGGTGTATATGGCTTTCTTCAGTGAACAATTGGAGGTGGTTTGAAACATTTCATTGTTGAAGAGAGCCATGTCCATCAGAATTGATCGTCATATAGTACTGTTGTTGCCGTGTATAATGATCTCCTGGTTCTGCTCATTTCACTCAGCATCAGTTCATGTAAGTTTCTCCAAGCCTCTCTGAAATCATATTGCTGGTCATTTCTTACAGAACAATAATATTCCATAATATTCATATGCCATACTTTATTCAGCCATTCTCCAATTGAAGGGCATCTGTTCAATTTCCAGTTTCTAGCCACTACAAAAAGGGCTGCCACAAACATTCTTGCACATGTGGGGCCCTTTCCTTCCTTTATGATTTCTTTGGGATATAAGCCCAATAGAAATGCTGCTGGGTCAAAGGGTATGCACAGTTTGATAACTTTTTGAGCATAGCTCCAAATTGTTCGCCAGAATGGCTGTATGCGTTCACAGCTCCACCAACAATGTATCAGTGTCCCAGCCCTCCCACATCCCCTCCAACATTCATCGTCATCTTAGCCAATCTGACAGGTGTGAAGTGGTACCTCAGGGTTGTCTTGATTTGCATTCATATATATAATTAAGTAGATCAGAAATCAAGAGAATTTGTGTACAAAGAGTATTTATCATATTATTAAAAGTGTACTGGTTTAGGAGTCAGATTGTCTGGTTTCAAATCTGTTGCCATTGTTTCAAACCTGTCTGCTTGAGCAATTTATCAAATCTTTCTTTGGCTCAATCTCTTCATCTGTATAATATGGAAGATAGTACTATTTCCTCATCTATGATCCTCACATTATCCTGGTTTTAAGTCTAACCTCAGATATTTGCTTGATACATAATAATGAACAGATCACTTAACTTTTCCATAACCTCAATTTCTTCACCTATTTTGGGGATATTAATACTTTTAGTCTTTATTCAAATTGTTGGGAAAAGTACTTTGTTTATTCTGATTTCTATTAATTTAATGAGTTTTTTGTTTTGTTTTGTTTTGTTTTTTTTTGCTTTTTGCTGAGGCAATTGAGGTTAAGTGACTTGCCTAGGGTCCCACAGCTAGGGAATGTTAAGTGTCTGAGACCAGATTTGAACTCAGGTCTTCCTGATTTCAGGGTTGGTGCTCTATCCACTGCACCACCTAGCTGCCCCAATTTATTAGTTATTAAATAAATGATTGTTAAAATAATGAGCCAGAAGAATCAGCACATATAAGATATTTTACTCAGTAAAAGTATGGCAAAGTATTACTGCAGAAATCATCCTGCCTTTGAATAATATGATGTAACTTTAATAACAGTAATAATTCCTCCAAAGACCTAAAATATATCCTCTGGGTACTGGAATCCTCTGATTAGAATGTCTTTGTGTAGTATGCAAAAAAAGAGGCACGAATCCTAGAAGTGTTCTTTTTACTCCATTCATATTCATTTTTCTTCTGGGAGATTTTACTCTGTACAGGAGGAAAGAGGGCATTATTTCTGTTCAATTCCAAGGGAAAATCAAATAATACAGCAATATTCATATTAACAACTGAGGAAACTTAAATGACAAACTTAATTGGCCACAAATATGTCTTTTTCTCCTGTTAACATTTTTTCATAGTCACTACAATCACAATAAATAAATAAATTTGCCAAATAAGTAAATTAAATGCTTTTCTTTCTATAAGCAAATGACAATGAAAAACTATATGTGTCCCTTCTCCTGTATACATAAATGCCTTTTGAAATCTGTTTTTGTATGATAATTCTTGCAATTCCAGCTTAAGTCAGTTTCAGTGATAAGGATGCATGCTTCAATAGGAACTGAGTTGGTGTTTTTAGTCCATTTGACATCATATGGTTATTGAAACCGAAAGCAAGAAACTTATTGAATGCTGGATCCCCATCATCTATAATGGCTAGTCTATGTTTGGAACAAGATTTTGGGAGCTAGTTTTGATAATATTACATTTCAGTGGTTTGACAATATTGCCACTAGCAAATTTTTATTTTTTAAAAAAAATATATAGGAATATCAGACTATATTTGCAGCCTAATGGTGGTCAGAGAATATACTTAAAAGAATTTTAAATAAATAAACATATTTTGCAGTTTACCTAACTTGAAAAGGGCTATTCTTCCTCCTGAGGTTAAGGATTTTGCTCTTGTGAGCAGGTCATCTGTAGCAAATGCTTAGAAAGCTAAGCAATTCTCTATGGCATATTTGTACTTTCACAGGACTTTAGCATTTCATGAGTGAAGAAGGTTCTATATATCTCCCAAAAGGGTCGTTTTTCAATTTCTTCTTCCTTCAGAAACTGGAAGTATCTTTAGTAAATCTTTCTCCCATAAAAGGAAAATATTCTCCTGCATTCAAAATAGCATCACAAACTATGATAAGATATCTAGGATTCACAATCAAATTTTCCACATGATATACATATTTCTTCATGAGCCTATATTGACTGCTCAGTTGGTATCTTGCAAATAACATAATTTAAATAAAAATTTCAATTTAATCAGATTTGACATGTCAATGTTATTTTAAAAAAAGGTCTCAAAAAGAGGTATTTCCTAGAATACTGCAAGAATCTATATGCCCTCTTTTATAATTATCAAATGAAAAAAAGCTTCCCTGCAATTAGTGTTGTAATGATTTTAAATTTCAAGAAAAGTGATACACAGATATATGCCTAACAAATGGGAAAGGATATATGTTTGTTAGAGCAAATAATGAGTTTGTTATATATCATCATCTAAATAGAATTTCTTAACCTGAGGTTTGTAAGTATATGCATGTGTATATAATATGTCACATCTATTCATATATTACATATGCATGCACATTATAATCTATTTATAGTTACATATAAATATATAGATACAATCTAATAAACTTTTATGTGAATGTGGCAGTATTCTATATTATTGTTTTCTGTTATCTTCCCATGTATTTTCTTTTCTTTTATTAATTTAATATATTATTCATTTTAAAATATGTATATTTCAATATGCCATGAAATGGTTTCATCTCAGACACATACGCACATGTGCATATACGTTAAAAATATCTGATCTAGACTTTCTAAATAAAAGCTTGCTTATCTTGGACACTAATTTTTTTAAAAAATTGTTTTAGAAAAAGAAATTGAATTGACCATAAATAAACTTTCTAATAAAAAAGTGCCAGGGTTAGAAAGATTTATAAGTGAAGTCTATCAAACTTTTAAAGATCAATTAATTCCAATATTAAATAAATTTTTAGGAGAATAAAAGGTAAAGAAATGATTCTACCAAACTCCTTTCATAAAAACAAATACGTTGTTGATACCTAAACTAGAAAAAGTAAAAACAAATTTAAAAAGTTATGGAATAATTTCATTAATGAATAGGGATGCAAAAATCTTATATGAAATGCAAGTTAAAAGACTGAAACATTACATTAAAAAAGATTATACATTATGACCAAATGCGATTTCTAACAAATGAATTGATGATTTAACATAAAGAAAACTATTAACAATTGATTATATCAACAATAAAAGTAAAAAAAAAACATATAATTACATCAATTGATACAGAGTTTTTCACAATAGACTCCTATTAAAAGCACTTCAGATATTGGTATAAATTGTTTTTTTTTTTCCTTTAATTGATAAAAATTATCTAAAATGAACAGTAAACATTATTTTTAATGGGTAATAACTAGAGGCCTTCCCAATAAGATCAGACATAAAAATTAGATGCCCACTACCACCAATATTATTCCATATTTTTTTAGAAATACTAAAAATAACAATACTAAAAATAACAATAAGAAAGAGAAAAAAAAGGAATCTGAATAGAGATTGAGATAATTAAACTCTCTTTTTGCAGGTGATGTGATATATTTAGAAAATCAAACAATTAATTTTAGCAAAGTACCTGGATTTGAGGTAAATGCACATAAATATTCAATGCAAAATACTGCAATAAAAATAATAATTGACATCCCATTTAAATATCTTTAGGCAGTATAAATACATAGGAATATTACACACAGAGAAACTATATAAACAAAATTATGAAAAAAAACTATAGAAATAACATCTGATTTGCAACATCAGATCAAATTTGCAAACCAAATATTCAAAGATATATTGTTTGTAGGTTTGCTGATATTAAAAGACCATATTATCTAAACTAATTTATATGTTCAATATTACCAATTAAATTTCTCCAAAAGGTTTTATTAAATTAGAAAAACAAAAGCAAAACTAAAAACAAAGCAATAAAATTTATTTGGCTGAACAAAAAGTCAAGATTATCAAAAGGAACTTAACAGAAAAAACATAAAAGAATGAGATTTAGCAGCGTCATATCTTCTTATATTATAAAGCACTAATTATCAAAACAATCTGGTACTGGCTGAGAAATACAAAGGTAAATTAATAGAACAGAGTAAATATATTGAACATATTTTCAGATTCATGAACAGAACAATTTATGAATAAACGAGCAATAGAGAGCAGAATGTCATATAAAACGGATAATTTTAATTGCAACACATTAAAAAGATTTTGTACCAATATAACAAATGTAACCAAAAACAGAACAAAAACAGAAAAAACTTTATGGCCATTTTCTCAGATAAAGGTCTCATATTTAAATATATATAAAGAACTTTGTCAATTCTGTAAGAATATGTCATACCTTAATGTATAGTCAAAAATTATGAACAGTAACATTTTAGATTAAAAAAATCAAAACAATCTATATTTATATGAAAAAATGTTTTAAAGTATTTTTAAAAGAAATGCCAACTAAGACAATCTTCAAGATATCATTTTTTAACAGAAATATTGGAGGGGTATGGAAAAATTGGGGCATTTATTCATTGTTGGTGGAATTATGAACTGATTCACTTATTTTGGAAAGTAATTTGGAATTCTGCCCAAAAAGTTATTAAACTACCTATATCTTTTAAGTCAGTATTTCAAATACTAGTCTTTCTCTAAATATTATTAGGAGAAAAAGGAGAGATCTATATGTTCTAAGGTATTTTTTATCAATTCTCTTTGTAGTAGCTAAGAATTGTAAATTGTGAAGATGTCCAGCAATTGAAGTCTGGCTGAATAAGTCACTGTATATAATGTTGGTGGAATACTACTGTATTATAAAAAAAAGATGAGTTTGATAATCTTAGAAAAACATGAATAGAATTGTATTAAATAATGAAGGGGAAATGAAAATAACTACAAAAATGCAACAGCAATATTATTTTTTAAAATAACTTTGAATGAATAAGACATTTTGACAATTATAAATAGCAAAATTAACTGCAATGGCCATAAGAAGGAAGATGCTATCTGTATCTAGCGAATATGTGTGTGTGCGAATAAACAAATGTGTGTTTGTTTATATGTCTATATGTTTACATAGACATATAGATATATAGATAAATGCATATACATGCACATATACATATGTTTGTTTAATGGTAGCCGTATCTAATATATGAGTGGGGGAGGAAGAAGAGCAAAAAAATGCATCATAACTTTGTTAGATATTTAAAAGGAATAGCAAGTTAAAATAGATTTGTAGTTTCATGTGCAATCATATTATTATTATTATTATTATTATACCATCTTCGTGGGGAAAACACTAAGACAAAAATAAAATAAAAAATAAGTTCTAGTAAAGATTCATGCATAATTATAGTATTTGGTTCTCCACCATGAGACAGATATTGATATGAAAACTTGAGTACTGAGAGACTAGCATTCCTCCCTTTCTTTTGTTTCATTATGCCTAATGTCTATACATAAAGCACATTTTAAGGGGAACTTTTTAAAAACCAGAATATATTAAAATTACTGAATATTAATAAAATACTGAAGGATATGCCACCATGAATGGTAAAAGGAACTGTAAACATTTAATGTAGTTAGAGAGAATAAGAGGGATAAATAGTTATCTTCAAATATCTGAAGAGCTCATTAGGTGGAGAAACTTAACCAGGGGACTTCTAAGAAGACAAATTTTGGCTTACTAAGAAAAGGAACATTTTAGTATATCTGTCAATGAGTGTAATAGTCTACCTAACAATATTACTTTCTCCTATTAACAGACATGATCAACAACAACACTTAATGGTCATCTTTCAGAACTGTTTTAAGAGATAATACGGGGGGAGGGGGGCAGCTAGGTGGCGCAGTGGATAGAGCACCAGCCCTGAAGTCAGGAGGACCTGAGTTCAAATCTGGTCTCAGACACTAAACATTCCCTAGCTGTGTGACCCTGGGCAAGTCACTTAACCTCAATTGCCTCAGCAAAAAGCAAAAAAAAAAATAGATAATACAGGCATAGATTTTTATTTCACTTTGCAGATGCTTTGTTTGTTTCTTCCAAATTGGTTTGAATCATCTCATTGTTGAAGAGAGTCACATCCATTAGAGTTGATCATCATATAGTTTTGTTGTTGCCGTGCATAATGATCTCCTGGTTCTGCTCATTTCACTTAGCATCAGTTCATGTAAGTTTCTCAAGGCCTCTCTGAAGTCATCCTACTGATCCTTTCTTACAGAACAATAATATTCTGTAACATTCATATACCATAATTTATTCAGCCATTCTCCAACTGAGGAGCATCCATTCAATTTCCAGTTTCTTGAGACTATAAAAAGGGCTGCCACAAACAGTTTTGCACATTTGGGTCCCTTTCCCTCCTTTAAGATCTCTTTGGGATATAAGTCCAGTAGAAGCACTGCTGGGTCAAAGGGTATGCACAGTTTGATAATTTTTTGAGCATAGTTCCAAATTGCTCTCTAGAATGGTTAGATCTGTTCACAGTTCTACCAACAATGTCCCAGTTTTCCCACTTCCCCTTCAACATTCGTCATTGTCTTTTTTTGTCATCTTAGCCAATCTGACAGGTTTGTAGTGGTATCTCAGAGTTGTCTTAATTTGCATTTTCTCTGATAAATAGTTTTTTGGAACACCTTATCATATGACTAGAAATAGTTTCAATTTCTTCATCTGAAAATTGTCTATTCAAATCCTTTGACCATTTATCAATTGGAGAATGGCTTGAATTCTTATAAATTTGAGTTAATTCTCTATATGTTTTAGAAATGAGGCCTTTATCAGAACCTTTGAATGTAATAATGTTTCCCCAGTTTATTGCTTCCCTTCTAAACTTGTCTGCATTAGTTTTGTTTGTACAAAATCTTTTAAACTAAATATAATCAAAATTATCTATTTTGTGACCAATAATGATCTCCAGTTCTTCTTTGGTCACAAATTCCTTCCTCCTTCACAGATCTGAGAAATGGAAAAAAAAAAAAAACACCATAGTTTCCAGTTTCTGTTTTGTAACTTTGTTCTTATCTTCAACTCCTCACTTTCCCTTCCTAGAACTATACTATATTCTTCTAAGTTCTAGATATTCTTTATGTCTAGATCATGAACCCATTTCGACCTTATCTTGGTATACAGTGTTAAGTGTGAGCCAATGCCTGGTTTCTGCCATACTAGTTCCTAAATTTCCCAGCAATTTTTGTTAAATAGTGCATTCTCATCCCAAAAGGTGGGGTCTTTGGGTTTGTCAAACACTAGATTACTATAGCATTGACTAATTTGTCCTATGAATCTAACCTATTCTACTGATCAACCACTTTTATTTCTTAGCCAGTACCAAATGATTTTGATAATCATTGCTTTGTAATATAGTTTTTGATCTGGTATAGCTAGACCACTTTCGTTGGCATTTTTTTTTTCATTAATTCCCTTGAAATTCCTGACCTTTTGTTCTTCCAGATCAATTTTGTTCTTATATTTTCTAGGTCAGTAAAATAGTTTCTTGGTAGTTTGATTGTATAGCACTAAATGTAAATAGATTAGTTTAGATAGTATTGTCATCTTTATTATATTCACTTAACCTATCCATGAGCACTTGATATTTTTCCAATTGTTTAGATTTGACTTTATTTCTGTGGAGTGTTTTGTAGTTTTGTTCATATAGTTCCTGACTTTCCCTTGGCAGATAGATTCCCAAATATTTTATACTATCCATTTTTATTTTAAATGGAATTTCTCTTTGTATTTTTCTGTTGGATTTTGTTAGTGATGTATAATAATGCTGATGATTTATAGGGATTTATTTTGTATCTTGCAACTTTGGTTAAGTTGTATATTATTTCTAATAGCCTTTTAGTTGATTCTCTAGTGTTCTTTAAGTATACCATCATATCATCTGCAAAGAGTGATAATTTAGTTTCCTTATTACCTACTCAAAGTCCTTTATTCTCTTTTTCTTCTCTTATGGCAATAAGCTAGTATTTTTCTAATACAATATTAAATAGTAATGGTGATAGTGGGCAGTCTTGTTTCACTCCTGCTCTTATTGGGATTGATTCCATTTATCCCCAGTACGTATGAGTTTTGCTGATGGGTTGAAAATAGATGCTACTGACTATTTTAAGGAAAATTGCATTTATTCCTATACTCTCTATAGTTTTTTAATAGGAATGGATGTTCGATTTTATCAAATGCTTTTTCTACATCTATTGAGATAATCATATGTTTTTTGTTAAATTGGTTATTAATATAGTCAATTACACCAATAGTATTCCTAATATTGAACCAATCCTGCATTCCTGGTATAAATCCTACTTGGAACTGTCAACTATATTGTCATTTTTAGGTTATTTAAAATAACTAGACAACATAAGATTGAAATATTGCTGTAGTGCAGGAAATGATGACTTGGATTTAAAAAATTATGGAAAGACTTGGAAGTATAAAGGAAGTGATTATCCATCATCAGACAGAGGACAAACAAGCAAATCGAATGTATATGAATGCATATGTATATCTTAGTATGTGATTATAGATATTCCTGCATAGATATACACATGTGTGTATGAATATATGTGTGTATATATGCATTTGTGTGTATTTATTTGTGTATTTATATTTATGTGTATATATAGATGTATATACATACATATGTTTACATATACATGCAATCAGATATACCAATATGATATTTGAACTTAATTGTAGGAAGGGGTAAAAAAGAATAAAGTTTAAAAAGTGCCCAGCAGGGAATAAAAGTACACTCACAAAAAAGCAAAGAAACATGGATTGCTGTGAACACAATGTATAATGTTTATTATATAAACATTCTGAAATGGAAAGGTATTACTTTATATTTTGAATCCTTTCTTATGCTCTACTCTGCACATGGTAATGTTCTTTTTTCCTCTTTTCCTATTTTCTATTTAAATTTAAAATAAATACATTTTTAAAAATTCAAAAGACCAAAAAAAAAAAGAAATGGAAAAAAAAAAACACCATAGTTTCCAGTTTCTGTTTTGTAACTTTGTTCTTATCTTCAACTCCTCACTTTCCCTTCCTAGACATATCCAATCAGGGGCCAAATTTTGCCACCTCTACCTCTATAACATATCTGATTTTTGAATTTCTTTTCCTTTCATGCAGCTAATATTGTAATTCAAGCCCTCCTCTTCACCTTTAACCTAGACTGTGACAGCAGCCTAATAAATCATTTCAGGGCCTAAGTCTCTCCTTACTTTACTCATTTTCCCCTCCTGAATTCTCAAATTCTGGCATTGTATCTGTTCTTCACATTATGACACATTACTGAAGTAGGGAGAGAAAATATTTCAGTCTCACAGTCTTTCTCTTTTCTTAAGATATAGATCAAGTACCACTTTCTTCATGTAATCTTTCCTAAGCTCCTCTTCATTGTCCCCACCATTTGTTAGTGCTCTTTTCTCAAATTATATAATATTTAACTTTGTTATTTTGTCATTTATTCATTATACTATATAGATATATCTATTTAATATCCCCACTAGAATATAACACCCTGAAGAGTTTTTTTATTAAATAAATGCTTATTGATTGATTGATTGGTAATATCAGTCAATATGGTATAAAGCTTATGGTTTCTTTTTGGTATCTTTATATCTATATGTATATATGTTTATATATATATATGTCTATATATAGATATATAGGGTAATAGGACTGACTTCATGGAGTCTTTTTTTCTCAAGGCACAGGATCCCCAGACATTTAGTATTGTATAGTAAAAGCATACTAACTTCTTGTCTCCTTTAGAATAATAAATTTTACTTTTAGACTTCTTGATACTTATAAGGCTAATATCTCTTTGAGCTACCTCAACAAAACTAAACTTTGATAAGAATGTATCTCAATTGGGGGAGTTATTCAATAAATTTTATTTTTCACATACTCCCTTGAGGCTTTAAATGCTCCTAACTCAGTATCTGGCATATATTAGGTACTTAATAAATGCTTATTAATTGACTGCGTTTTAAGATGGATGAAGAGAACAAGCATTTATTAGGCACTTAATGTATGCCAGGAATTGTGCTAATAAGCATTTTACAAATTTTATCCCTTTTGAATCTCATAACAATCTTGGGAGCTGAGTGCTATTGTTACCTCCTTTTCATAATTTATGAAAATGAGGCAGTCAAGGTAAAGAGATTTCCCTAAGATCATACAGCTGCTAAGTGTCTGACACCAAATTTGAATCCAAGTCTTCCTGACTGCAGGCTCAACGCTGTACTGAACCACCTAATTACCTACCTCAAGATAGCATAGGGATAGGAATATATGATCAGTCAATCTATTTATTAAGCTCTTATTATGTATCAATTGCTAAACTAGGAAACAGGAGTACAAAGACAAATATATAACATATACATATATAGTATATATATATATGACACACACACACACACACACACACACACACACATATATATATATATATATATATATATATATATCTGATGCTTACATTATTTCATGGTAAGAATGTGCTTATATTACTATATACAAAATAAATACATTTTAACTTTTCAAGGAAGGCATTTGCTAGTTGATAAGCAGATCAGTTAAGGGCCATTGTAGAGAATATAGTGTAATGCTTGAACTGAGTTTTCAAAAAAAAATCAAATCTTCTCAAGAGTGAAGACTTAAAGTTACAGAAAGCTTTTTGAGGGGATGGCATCTAACCCAATCCCTTTATTCTATCTTTTTTTTTTTTTTGCTGAGGCAATTGGGGTTAAGTGACTTGCCCAGAGTCACACAGCTAGGAAGTGTTAAGTGTCTGAGACCAGATTTGAACTCAGGTCCTCCTGACTTCAGAGCCAGTGCTTTATCCACTGTCCCACCTAGATCCCCCAATCCCTTTATTCTAAAAGGAAGGAATATGAGGTCCAGAGAAGGTAAATATGAGTTATCCAAATTTATACAATGGTAGGTCCAGGTTTTGAACTAAAGTCTTCCTAGACCAAAGCTGGCACTTAAAATATTTATTTAGCATTTTAATTTTCCAAATTTACATGTAAAATATTTTTAAACATTTACTTTTAAAACTTTGAGCTCTAGATTTGCTTCCTTTCTCTTCCCTCCATTGGTAAAACACATGTCAAATTATGCAAAACTCCATAAGTCATGTTGTAAAAGAAAACATAGCTTCCCTCTCCCTCAAAAAAATCCCTCAAGAAAAATAAAATGTAAAAAGGATGTTTCAATATGTATTCAGACACAATCAGTTCCTTCTCTGGGTATGGATATCATTTTTTTTAAAAAAAATCATAAGTCCTTTAAAGTAGTATCATTGTATTGCTGAAAATATCTAAATCATTCACAGCTGATCATCATACAATATTGCTATTACTTTGGATACAGTATTTTGCTTGAGTTCATGGAGGACTTTCCAAGATTTTCTGAGAGCATCTTGGTCATCATTTCTTAGAGAACAGTGATATTCCATTATAATTATTACCACAATTTATTTAGCTATTCCCCAACTTATGGGCATTTCCTCAATTTTCAATTCTTTTTGAGAAAAATGTTGCTATAAATATTTTTGTATACATAGGTCCTTTTCCTTTTTTAAAATTTCTTTTAGGATTTATGCATAGGAGTATTATTGTTAGGTCAAAGTATATCCAAGATTTTATAGCTCTTTGAGCAAAGTTCATATCTTTTGATCATTTATCCACTGGAGAATTCTGTTACTCTTTTCACTAGTATGTATTAATGAATGGAAAGATTTGGCAACATGGTATAGTAGAGCACTAGATTGTAAATAAGAGGTCTTGAGTTTGAATCCTACTTCTATTGTTTAGTTATGAAATTTTATTATTTCAGGCAAATTGAAACCCATCTCTGAACTTCAGTTTCTTCTTCCAAGACTACAATGAGCCTAAAATCCTTCTATGCTAATCTGAATATGTCATTCAAAGAATTTGCTTTGAATCTGAAGATGCTTATGCCACTACAGATATCCTTAAAGTCCTGCTCACATTTGTCATTCCAAGGATTCCCCAGTGTTGCAGAAGGCTAAATTGTACTTCCTTTCTTGTTCTTTCATTTCTTCTGAAGTATATGCCCAGGCAATGATTAAAAGGTTAGAGTCCTCTTAGAGGCTCTCTTTTACTTTAAGATAAAGCTCAGACTCCACATTCTACATGCTTCCCTAATGATTAATTTCCTATCTTCTAAATTATCTTTTTATTTTACTATTTTCTCTATTTATATTTATTAAATATCTATCTATCTATCTATTTGTGCATATACTTGTTAACTCCATTAGAAAGGTAAACTTCTCACTTGTAGGTATTGTATCATTCTTTGTATTTTATCTTCAGTGTTTGCACAGTGCCCAGTACATGGTACATGATACTTGGTATTAATAAATGTGGGATAGATACTTAATTTTTTATTAATTGTTTGACAGCATAAATCTTTATAAATCTCTTATAGACACTAAAATTCCAAGAAATTTCTTCTCTCAGCAACTCTGATGTGTCCAGCTAACAAGTGTTTCTATTTTCTTAGAGTCAGTATTCTTTTTCCTGAGAAACTACAAAATCCATGCTCTTGGCAGAATTTATGTATTACTAACATTTATCAACTAACATCATGAGATCAGTGGTTTCTTGCAAGTATGAAAACATTGAATTTTCTTCTCTAATAATAACTTTAATATTATAGAACATTCAACAAATTTGATATCAATGTCATTATCTTACTTCTGATTGAATGAAAAATAGCAATCAGCAATTGCTTAAAATCGTTCAATATTCATCTTTTTGTATTAAGCAATACATAGAAATTTACCCATAAATTATATAAAAATAAAATCTGCTGCAGAAATAAAATCATTTATAAAATAATTTCAGTAGCATTTGCCACAGTTTGTAATGACCAAATTTAATTATTGTATTTAAATCCTAACTTACATATTGAAATTTTATATCTAAAACTGTTTGCTAATGTTTAAACTACATTAAACCATTATTAAAATTTTAGCTTAAAGTTTAGAGGAAGGTTATTCTTTGAAAATGTTCAGTTTCAGGCTCAACATTTATTGGAAACAATCTTGAAAGAGAAAGAATTATAAGCATATTATATCATGCTCTGATCATATCACATTTGGCAAAGCTTTTAAACTATAGTTTTTGACTCCATGTGGAGTCCTGTAACTAGATGCAGGGGTCAATAATTATGAGTTATTATCCATAAATATTTGATTTGTATGTCTTTTATATACCTATATACTGGTGTCACATAAAAATTTATTGAGTGAAGAGGGGTAATTAGTGAAAAATGTTTAAGAAACCCTGCTTTAGAATACTTGATGTCTTCAGTCTGTGGCTCCACAATGACGAACTGGAATGAATGAATTGTAGTGACTCAAAAGTATTTCATAGAAAGAATGGTTCAGATGAATTCGGGTACTTAGTCTAAAGAAAAAAATTGACAAGGGTAGCATGATAACTATTTTCTTTTCTTTTCTTTTCTCTTTTTTAAGCTTTTTTATTTTCAAAACATATACATGAATAATTTTTTGACATTGGCCCTTGTGTTTCAGATTTTCCCCTCGTTCTACTCCACCTCCTCCCCTAGATGGCAAGGAATCCAATATATGTTATACATGTTCAAATATATGTTAAATCTAATGTGTAAACATATTTATACAATTCCCTTGCTGCACAAGAAAGATCAGATCAAAAAGGAAAGTAAATGAGTAAGAAAACAAAATGCAAGTGAACAACAAAAAAGAGTGAGAATATTATGTTGTGATCCATATTCAGTTCTCACAGTCCTCTGGGATATAGATGGCTCTCTTTGTTACAAGATCATTGGAACTGGCATATGATAACTACTTCCAACTACTTAAAAATCTATTGTATGGAAGAAGGCTTAAGTTCACTCTACTTGGCTCAAGAGGCCATGCCTAGAAGCAATGAGTGGAAATTAGCAGATTCCAGCTTTATGGAAAGAACATTTTAGCAATTATAGCTTCCTTAAAATGGGATGGGCTGCCTGATTAGGCAGTGACTTACTTATCACTGGAAGTATTCAAGGCAATACATGCAATATTAGAAAAAGTTTTTAGTTGATAATTGCTTTAAATTTTTTGAGCAAAAAGAGGTTTTTCTTTGGCTTTTGCTTAAAAATAATATATCTTGAAATATGGTAGAGGTAGGGCTGTATCAAAAGATATGTACAGCTTTATAGTTTTTTGGATATCAATCCAAATTCCTCTACAGAATGATTGAATCAGTTCACAACACCACCAATAGTACATTAGTGTCCCAGTTTTCTCAAATCCCTTGCACCATTAATCATTATTTTTTTCCTTCCTTCTTAGCCAAACTAAGAGGTAGGAAGTGGTGCCTCAGAGCTGACTGTAAAATTCTCACACACTATTTCACAAAGTATGAATTTTTTGAGAATTTATTAAAAAGTGTAAGTTTTATAGTATTTATTTTAAAATTTCTACCATTTCCTTTCCCCTTTTTATATTCTCATTGGGATGATGAAAGGGGAAAGGAGGAAAGGTGAGAGAAAAATTTGAAACACAAGGTATTGGAAAGATAAACATTGAAAACTACCTTTGCATGTTTTAAAAAAATACAAAATTATTAAAGAAAAAGAAAAAAATATTACAGTCAAATTTTGAATTTCAATAAACCTACTAGCTTGTTAGTTACAAGTCCTTAATCATATTTGTCACAGGCAGACCATATACTTTGATCCATATTAAGTCTCCACGGTCTCTCTCTGGATACAGATGGCATTTTCCCATCCCAAGTCTGTTGGAATTGCCTTGAATCACCACATTGTTGAGAAGAGTCAAATTCATCATAGTTGATCATGATATAATCTTGTTACTATGTATAGTGTTCTCTTGGTTCTGCTGTCTTCACTCAGTATTAGATCATGTAAGTTTTTCCAGGATTTTATGAAATCAGGTCGTTGAACAGGTATCTTTAAATTGAGATTAGCTATTTAATGATTTGCTATGGTCATATAGTAAACAGCAAAGCTAGAATTCGATTCAAAATGTTTGGCCCCTAGCCAATCATCTGGTTGTCTGGTCCAATACTTATTAATTTTTATACTTGAACAACTATTTTTGATATACTGATATGTCCTTAATAGTGGTGCTTGGAATGCCCATTGTAAGTATTTAACTAACTCTTTCGCCATTTCTTAGCCTATTAAAATGATCCTCTTGCAAAATAAATTTGTGATTTTCTGGAACTTCTTTTTTTTGGGGAGAGATACATATCCATCACAGATAGTTTGTGCCTGCATCAATAGTTACATAGGCATTTACCTGTTGGTAAGATATATTCTTATATAATATAAATTGAAAGAAGTAACCCATTTCATTTAAGAGATGGAAAGTTGCACAGTACTTTTTATCTTGAGGGTCAGAGTCAAAATAATAATCAGACATTTTTATATTAACCAGAACGTTCTGTCTTCAAATGATTTAGCTCTAGATAAGCATTCTCCATGGACCATTTGAAATTTTTACATTTGAGTTTAGCAAAAGTTGTTGCCTTTTTGTTACATCTTCATATGGTTCCTTACAAGAATTCCTATTTTGGTGGCAATAAAGTTTTTTATATTTATCAATTCAGAACTGAGCTGCAAGGAGGTTGTTAACCAGAATTTTGGTCCATGAGTAATAAGCTTTTTTATATCATCTACATGAGAAAAAGGATGGATCTGGTGAATTCTTCCACAATGCCAATAACTAAGTAAGAACTCGATTTTTTTCTCCTCCATATTGTTCCATTTATATTTCATAGGATCTGATACAAAAATATTTCTTATCCAAAGTAAATAGTCTACCAACCATGGCTGTAGATAACATCAACATGGGATTGCCTAAATTTTTGCTTTTTTTCTATAGTATTAGAGCCAAGGAAATATCAGTCTCTATTTCAAACCTCTAATTTGTGACTTACTTGATTTTCTCATGTAGTCAAATGTATTACGATCAATGATATTTATTACAAAACATATATCACTGCTGAATCTTCATCATTTCTTTCCAGAAATGGTCCTAGTTGATCATCAAAGCATTCATGATAACATTTAAAGGGTGTTGAAACTTCCTCAATTGCCACAGAAATACCCAGAGGCCAAGGTGCAGCTAGTCTGCCTCCTTATTTGTTTGGACTAATGCACTTTCTGCACTCTAGAAAAAAATTGTTTTTTTTTTTAAATTAAAGCTTTTTATTTGTATAAAATATGTATGATAGTTCCCCAGCATTGATCTTTACAAAGCTTTCCATTACAAATTTTACCACCAGTCCCCTCCCCTCCCCTAGACAGCAGGAAGTCCACAACATGTTAATAATGTTGAAATACTTGACAAGTTGTGCAAGAAAAATCCTATCTGCAAGAAAAAAAAAGAAGACCAGAGAAAGGAAACACAATGCAAGCAAACCTCAATAGAGAGCATGAAAAATGTTACATTGTGGTCCATATTTCATATCCCTCCCTCTGGGTGTATATGGTTTTCTTCAATGAACAATTGGAACTGGTTTGAGACAATTCTTTGTTGCAGAGAGCCATGTCCATCAGAATTGATCATCATGTAATATTGTTGTTGCTGTGTATATAATGATCTCCTGGTTCTACTCATTTCACTCAGCATCAGTTCATGCAAGTCTCTCCAGGCCTCTCTGAAATCGTCCTGCTGGTTGTTTCTTACAGAACAATAATATTCCATAACATTCATATACCATAATTTATTCAGCCATTCTCCAATTGATGGGCATCCATTCAGTTTCCAGTTTCTAGCCACTACAAAAAGGGCTGCCACAAACATTCTTGCACATTTGGGTCCCTTTCCCTCCTCTAAGATCCCTTTGGGATGTAAGCCCAATAGAAACACTGCTGGGTCAAAGGGTATGCACAGTTTGATAACTTTTTGAGTGTAGCTCCAAATTACTCTCCAGAATGGTTGGATCCGTTCACAGTTCCACCAATAATGTATTAGTGTCCCAGTTTTCCCACATCCCCTCCAACATTCATTGTTATCTTTTCCTGTCATTTTAGCCAATCTGACAGGTGTGTAGTGGTACCTCAGAGTTGTCTTAATTTGCATTTCTCTGATCAACAGTGATTTGGAGCAACTTTTCATATGACTAGAGATGGATTTAATTTCATCATCTGAAAATTGTCTGTTCATATCCCTTGACCACTTATGTATTGAAGAGTGGCTTGAATTCTTATAAATATGAGACAATTCTCTATATATTTTAGAAATGAGGCCTTTATCAGAACCATTAAATGTAAAGATGATTTCCCAATTTGATGCTTCCCTCCTAATCTTGTCTGCATTAGTTTTATTTGTACAGAAACTTTTTAACTTAATATAATCAAAATTATCCATCTGGTGTTCAATTAGGAATTCCAGATCTTCTTTGGACGTAAATTTATTCCATCTCCACAGGTCTGAGCGGTAAACTATACTACATTCCTCTAATTTGCTTACAATATCACTCTTTATATCTAGATCATGAACCCATTTAGATCTTACCTTGGTATGTGGTGTTAAGTGTGGGTCAAGCCCTAATTTCTTCCACACTAGTTTCTAATTTTCCCAGCAGTTTTTGCCGAATAGTGAGTATTTATCCCAAAAGCTGGGGTCTTTGGGTTCATCAAACACTAAATTGTTAAAGTTATTGCCTAGATTGTCCTGATAACCTATCCTATGCCACTGATCGACTGCTCTTTTTCTTAGCCAGTACCAAATGGTTTTGATGACTGCTGCTTTATAATATAGTTTTATATCTGGTACAGTAAGGCCACCTTTATTTGCCTTTTTTTTTCATTAATCCCCTTGAAATCCTTGACCTTTTGTTCTTCCAAATGAACTTTGCTACTATTTTTTCTAGATCTGTAAAATAATTTCTTGGGAGATTGATTGATATGGCACTAAATAAGTAAATTAGTTTGGGTAGTATTGTCATTTTTATTATATTTGCTTGGCCTACCCATGAGCATTTAATGTTTTTCCCACTGAGTAGGTCTGATTTTATTTGTGTGGAAGGTGTTTTGTAGTTTAGTTCGTATAGTTTCTGACTTTTCCTTGGCAGATAGATTCCCAAATATTTTATCCTATCATCTGTTATTTGGAATGGAATTTCTTTTTTGTATCTCTTGCTGCTGAACTTTGTTGGCAATATATAAAAATGCTGATGATTTATGTGGATTAATTTTGAATCCTGCAACTTTGGTAAAGTTGTGAATTGTTTCTAGTAATTTTTTAGTTGAGTCTCTAGGGTTTTCTAAGTATACTATCATGTCATTTGCAAAGAGTAATAATTTGGTTTCTTCATTACCTACTCTAATTCCTTTTATCTCTTTTTCTTCTCTTATTGCTAAAGCTAACATTTCTAATACAATATTAAATAGTAATGATGACAGTGGGCCCTTGTTTCACTCCAGATCTTATTGGGAATGGTTTTAGTTTGTCTCCATTACATATGATGCTTGCTGATGGTTTTAAATAGATACTACTGATCATTTTAAGGAAAAGCCCATTTATTCCTATAGTCTCTAGTGTATTTAATAGGAAAGGGTGTTGGATTTTATGGAATGCTTTTTCTGCATCTATTGAGATAATCATATGGTTTTTGTTAGTTTGGTTTTTAATATAATTAATTATGCTGAGTTATACAAACCTGATATGAAGTTCTTCAGAGATATCTGCAAGCAGTGTCCACATATTTCTGGATTCATTGACTTGAAGATCAGTTCAGAGGCTTATTTTATTGTTGATTTGAGAGAAGATGGGAGGAGGATGTAGAGAGTCACGTTTTCACTCTGCCATCTTGGCTCCACCGCCCTCCCCAAAAGCTAGAAAAATTGTTTTTTAAATGCTTCCTTTATATGCCCTCAGTCACTATGGTAATCCAAAAACGAAGGTAGGTGGTGCAATGAATAGTGTACTGAGCATGAAGTCAGGATGATTTGAATCCATATCCAACTTCAGATATTTAATAGTGGTGTGGCCCTGGGAAAAGCACTTAATCTATGTTTGTCTCAGTTTCTTTAATTGTGAAATGAGGAAAATAACAGCATCAGCATCTACATCCCAGAGTTATAATGAACATCAAATGAGATAACAAAGTGTTTATAAATGCAAGCTATTATCATTTTTACTATTGTTACCCACCTTAATATTTTCATTAAGCAGAATGTTTTTTTACATCTGACGATGTAAAAAGAGCACTATGAACTGTTCATAAAAGAATTGATTGTATTTTTCTGATTCACTTTAGAGAACTGAGAAGTTGTCCAAATAGATCACTCAATGGTAGATGTCACAATAATGTTCTATCATATACTAACTCCTTGGTCACTTGGTTCAGGATAAATTAATATTTTCTCCTCAAGTATTTTGCTTTTATCATCATTATTTTTCAGAATTTCCAAATGTTAAATAAATAAATTAACAAATGGACAAATAAAAATAAATATGTAAATGAATGAATAAATGAATAGAGGGTTTTCTCCCTCCTTTTGAAAGATATAAAAAAATGACTGCATATTATCTACATGTTTTCCATATCACCAAACCAATTAAACCTTGGCCATTATGATTTCCAAATTTGCATGAAGTCAAAAACAATTTTTTAATTTCTTAAATTTGTTTTCTACATTACTTTGCCTTACTATAATGCCACTTCTTTATTATTCTTTAGCACTTTTTATTTGTCTCAAAAGATTTTTTTTTACTGGTCAAGAATGCTCTCTTTAAAAGTACCACAACTTTCCATATTGAAGACATTGTAATAGTTGTGATATGAACAATCAGTCCATTGAGAATATTTAGTCTTATCCCTGCTGCTGAGACACCTGTTACTGTGGAAAGAGACAAGCTGCTTCCAATGTTGACATTACATATCTGGTTGAAAAAAAAGGCAAAGAAAAGAATGTTGCCTCTCTTTTGCTCTCTCTCTCTCGACATTATTAGATATATTTTACTGTTTTTGATATATTCCTTATGTCACCACAAAGGTTTTATGTTTATTCACCAGCATCTAGTCAGCAAAGTATTTTTATGGGCATGTATTTTTTCTATACAAGGGTTAAAATTTAGTTTCCAAGTAACTTCATTATCTTTGTCTTACAGTTATAAACCAGTCATATCAGATAATTGCCAGAATATCAGGAGAGAGTACTCTTCTTGTCTTCGTCTCCAAAAAGTAATAAACTAATCTCAGAGTCTCTGAATATTAAGTTTTGTGTCCTAACTTCCTACACACTAAGTATTTCCAGAGACCTGTAAAATCAAGGAAGCTACAAATTGAAGGTAAGAGACTGGAGACTGATGTTTGCCAGAGAAGAAACAAAAATATAAGCAATTCCATATTGATGTTAACTGGTTTCCAACGATGGCTGGTAAACTATTTGCTATAAATAAACTATAGCAAATTATTATTAGATCATATATTTAGATTTTGTGATATAGGAATGGGGCAAGAGCAAACCTTTGAGTTCTTAAATGAGTAAGTTATGAGATTCATGCTTTTTTCATCTACAAGGACATTGATAGCTACTAGCTTCAGCTCTCAACTGATTAAATTTAACAATACTTGTTTTAATGCTAAGCCATTTTCCATCTTCATGATTCTAGATTACAGTAACCAAGGAAACTTGTAGTTCAGCAACAACAGCAAATTATTCCTTCTGTCTAACAATAGTAGTCATAGCTACCTTACTGATGTCTTTAGAGGAAGAGTCATATATACACTTGAAGGTAGCAGCATAGTGAACACTTTGTCTTCATTCCTTTTTGCCTTCATGAGCATCTAATAGTACCCCATAGTATCTTTATCATCATAGAAAATGTTTTAATATTATCCTCATCATCATCTTCATCATCATCATAGTCAATGAGTAATCTCAAGGAAGATCATGCCCTGATATTGTGCCAGTTTTTGAAACAATGTCATTCTTATGGATATTTATTCCAAAACACAATTATGGAATATAAAAAGCCTAGTTCTTTTGATTGTTAATATGTATGTTAATGTATTCTATTGTTAATATGGACCTACAACCTTTTACTCTACTGCTGATAAATCCTGTATAATTCAAATTATAGCTCCACATATTTGAATTGTTTGTTTGTTTCTTATATAGTTTTCTCTTTGATCTCGGAGTTTTGAAATTTAACAATATGTCCCTACATGTTTTCCTTGTAGGATCTCTTTGATATGGTAGTTGGTAGATTTGTCTATTTCTACTTTCATTTCTTGTTCTATCACTCTAGGACAATTTTCTTTCATGATTTCTTCTATCATTATGTCAAGATTCTTTTTTTGATTACAGATTTCAGGTAATACAACTATTTTTATGTTTTCTCCTCTTGATCTGTTCTCCAGGTTTGTTGTTTTTTAAGAGATGTTTCACATTTTCTTCTTTATATTTTCATTATGTGTATTTTGTTTTGTTATTTCTTGGTCTCTTATAACTTCCCTTACCTAATTTTAATTTTTAAAGAATCTTTTTCTTCTGGATCTCATGCTCTAGTTGGTTGACTTTCTTTTCAATAGTCTTCTTGCTTTTCTTGAATTGTCCTTATTTTTATTTTTTAAATTTTTTCCTCATTACCTCTCATTTGATTTTTAAAGGTTTTTTTCAGTTCTATATTTTCTTTCTGGGAAGGTAACCATTTCATTTTATCCTTTGTGTTAGGTGCTTTTTAATTTCAGTGTTCTCATTTGAAGATAAACTCCAGTCTTTACTATTTCCAGAGTAACTTTCCATGTTTGGGTTCTTTCTCCTTTGCCTATAATTGCTTTTAAATAAGAACTTATTAGTGTTACCACCTCTAGTCATGGGTGGAGATAGGGCTGCCTCTGGCTTCATTTCAGTTCTCCCCTCTGATCTGGTGCCCCAAAACAAGAACTCTATTTTTTTGTAAATGTCTGCAGCAAGCAGCCTCCCTTCCTCACTGCTTTTGCATTCACTGGCTATGCTGCTTCCTTCTTCCTTAAGGTCTCAGTAGCTCAACTTTCTAATCAGGAGAGGTTCCTGGGTCTTCCTGGAATCAGACCCTTAGCACTCCACACTTGCCTGGAGATGAAAGTTACTGTGGTTTTGGCTGAGGCTACCTCTGAACCCAGCTAGCCTCAGAGCTCCTTCTTTTGCTGTTTGTGCTGAGATAGCTTGAATGTGTTCATGGTTCACACTGGATTAAACATTTTTTCCAGAGATCTTTCTTCTAGTATTCTGGGATTTTTTCAGGAGGACTCCTATTCTGACCCAAGTCTTATTTGTTTTTCACCAGTCTATGTTTACCTTGAGACACAATTATTATTGTTATTATTTTGCAGGGAAATCTGGAGAGCTGGAAATTTTCTGACAGATTCAGCCATCTTCCCAGAATCCTCCATCCATTCCATGTTTTGTTAACTATAAAGTTAAGAGATTTGTCCTAATCTAAAACCATGATCTTGCTCCTTGCAACTTAAACACATTTCTCCCATTTCTGTACTTTGGGACAAACTGAGTATAATTTAATCTCCACATGACAAATTTACAAATACAGACAGCTACCTTCTTTCCCTTAATCTTCCCCAGGTTGAACATCTCTAATTCAAATGATCCTCATCTGAGTACTTTCATGCACTTATTTACTTTCCTGTTGTAAAAATTCAGTTTATATCTGAATTTTCTAAAATACAGTTTTGAGAATTGAACATAATATTTTTTTGTTATATGAACAGTGTAAAATATAGTAAGATGATCGCCTCCATATTCTCAGGGCTTATGTCTCTCTTGAAGCACCCTAATACCAAATTACCTTTCATTTTTGTTGTTTTACTATGTCAAACTATTAACTCATATTTCAGTTTATTATCAACTAAGAGTGCTAGAAATTTTCCCCCCAGACAAACCATTTTCTAATTATACTTTACCATGTTATATTTATAAAATAAATTTCTTGGCCTCAGGTGTAACATTTTATGTTTATCTTTATTAAAGTCTATTATATTATATTTAATCCAGTGTTTTATCCATGATAATCCTTTTCTGATCCTAATACTAGCATTCGATATATGAGCTTTTTTATTAATTGAAAACTGAATAAGCTTGCTAACTATATTTTCTTCAAGTCACTAACAAAAATTTGAAGCAGTGTAAAGCTGTTCACAGATTCATGGTTCACTGTCTTGGTGATGCTCTTCCAACAATTGTGTTTGAATCTGTATTGATAACCATTCTTGCACTGGCCATTCAATTCATTCTGCATATACTTAATATTTTACTTAGAATTTTATATCCCCAACCTTCCGTAATGATCCCATGGTAGACTTGATTAAGTTATTTCTAAAATCAAGAACAAATATATCCATAATATTACTCTGATCTATCAGTTTAACTGTTATCAGGATGGAAAAAAACAAATTAAGTGCTGTTCTTGATATACATGATATATTACTTGCAGACACATTGCTTTTATATTATCATGACTTAATTTTCTGGATCTTTACTAAATGTCTTCAGGTATAAACTTAAAACTTTGCCAGAAATCCAGGTCAAACTCATTGACATATAGTTTTTACACTACGACTGTATCTTAAAAAATGAGGCAACATTTATTCTTCTTTCACCTACTCTTGTTTTCTGAATAATTATCCCTGACAATTTTCATATTTTTTGTTTGTTTCTTATTTTTTTTTCTTTCTCATGGTTTCTTTTCCTTTTGGTCTGTTTATTCTTGTACAACATGAGAAATACAGAAATATATTTAAAAGAATTGCACATATTTAGCCTATGTCTGATTGTTTGCTGTCTTGGGAGGAGAAAGTTAAGGGAGGGAGTGAAAAAAAACTGGAATACAAACTTTAATAAAAATGAGTGTTGAAAATGTGAATTTGGGAAAATATACTATTGAAAAGTTTTAAAAACCCAACAATTATCAGCAGCAGTGATTCAATAATAATACCTAGTATTTCTTTTAGTATTCTATGTTGTAGTTTATTTGAACCAGGTGCCTTTTTTTTCTCATCAAGGGCAACTATGTACTCTCTTACTATCTTATTCAAATCTTGATCATTATCATAACTGAACAAAACTCATTACTGCTTAATGATCTACATAAAATATTTTGATAGGCTCATTGAAAGGGTTGGACTAGATAATCTCTAAGGCCCTTTCAAGCTATAAATCCTATGATTCTATGATATTTGTAGTGCATAATTATTTCTATTACCAAAGCCATCATCCTATCTGTCATCTTTCCTGGTAATACAAAATAAAGATTTAAGGACTAAATGGGTATAGGTTATGAAATACCTTTACAACAGAGGGTTTAGATCATCCCTTTTAAAACTCTTAAATTTAGATCTAACATCCATGTGGAAATACCCTCCTATTTTATGATTAAGTTTCCTAAGATATTTTGTTTGGGGAGAAATGTCAAATTCTTGAATTTATGAATTAATTACAACATGGTTAGACTAGAAAAGATAGCATGACCATATGAAGGGTCTGTACTAGACAAAGCCTCTTGATCAACGTAGACAAAAATGAGTCTAAGAATCACGATATGAGTCCTATGGAATTGGCTGAGGATTTTAGCAGTGAAATGTTATTATTGTGTTTGTGCCTACATTAAAATTCATATCTCCTTGAATATATGACATAAATAAGGGGAAATCTCCTTTTTGTAACAACAAGAAATGGGAAACTGAGTGGATGCCAATCAGTTGGAGAATGATTGAATAAGTTATGCTTTACGAATGTTATTGTTCTATAAGAAACAATGAGCAGGATGATTTCAGAGAGGCCTAGAGAGACTTACATGAACTGATGCTAAATGAAAAGAGCAGAACCAGGAGATATTTTGTTTGTTTTTCTTTTTTTTTTTTTTTTTTTTTTTTTTTTTTTTTTTTTTTTTTTTTTTGCTGAGGCAGTTGGGGTTAAGTGCCCCAGGATCACACAGCTAGGAAGTGTTAAGTATCTGAGACCAAATTTGAACTTAGGTCCTCCTGACTTCAGGGCTGGTGCTTTATCCAATGCGCCACCTAGCTACCCCTACCAGGAGATATTGTATATGGGAACAAGATTGTATAAAGATCAATTCTGATGGAGATAGCATTTTTTTTTAATGATGAGATGACAGAGGCCAGTTCCAATGATCTTGTGATGAAGAGAGCTGTTTACACTTAGAGAGAGGACTGTAGAAACTGAGTGTGGATCATAACATTTTCACTTTTTTTGTTGTTGTTTGCTTGCATTTTGTTTGCTATACTTCCTATAAATAACACAACAAAAACATGATTTATCAAAATAGTGTAAGGTAGAAATGGAAGAAAACCAAACTTTTATTTAAAATAATGCTTTGTTAAGTTATAATAAGTAAATTAACATTTATATTTAAAATAGTGAGGAACAAAATTTTTATTTGGTTACATCTTCTGAGTTCTAATCTACTTTTACTGAAAATGCTTAAAAAATTTTAAACTGGTTTTATTTTGTTTTCTCCAGTGAATGAAGTGGAAAACTGCTACTATAATATATTTGTTATTTCAGAACTAGTTTTGTGTGCATGTGTTAATATTATTATTTATCGTCATCTTTTATTTTAAATATTTTCCTTTTGGAAGAAATGATTTCAGTTACAATTTAGTTTTTTCTTCCTCCTTCTTCCCCATCTCCAGTCAATATAAATTAAGGAAAATATAAAAAACATAACTATAAAACAATCTGAATAAGAAAAAATGTTAATTAGATATCAAAAGTTGCTTTTGAGATATTTTTTGTTCTGATTTCAATTTATTACTGATACTTAAATACACATACACACACACACAATTTCATTTGTATGTAAAGAAAGACAGCTGACTTTTACTCATATGTACTTTTTCCACTCAAACAATTTAGTAGATATTCTACAAGAGCTTATTCATCCATATGAAAAAAATGCTATCTCCTCCAATTTTCATTTAATTTGCTTTAGTATCATGGAGTGATAAAGAAATTTATTCCTTTCCCCATCCTCATTCCATCCTCAACCCCACCTGATGTATCATCTTCTTTGTATTATTTTAGGAAAGAAAAGCATTAATATGCTCAAGATTGCAAGTGATACAAAAATATGACTTTTGACCACAAATCTCAATTCTTGAATAAGAGAATATAGGAAGAAAAGCAATGAGCCTCATTGAATAAGAAATCCTTACAGGAAGAGAAGGACAAGAGAATAAGAAGGAAAAAGGAGGTATATTTTTATAGTTTCCTTCCAAAAAGATTCAACACCTAAGAATTATCTGAAGCCTGAAATGCTAATCTAAGTTCAATTTTCTTGAAGTGTTTCTCATTTCTAATACACTGTGAAAGCAAAAGAAACATAATATTCAATTCAATGCTGGAAGCAATAATATACTATACTCAGTTGAAATTACATTAGTAGCTAGATCCTGCCTATCTCAAACTGAAATATCTCAGTAGCAATATAAAATGAAATTGAGGGTTAATATAGTAAATCACACTTCATTGCAATTCACTTATACTTAAGACCAACTCCAGGACTCTTTCCTATCTAAAATCATACTTGTTTCATAATTGTATTTTGTACTTTCATCATGCATTATTTCTATAAGACATTCTATCAAGAACTTTATGAAACCCCAAATACACAATTTAGTTTCTTATTTTCCAGGAGAAAAAAATTACATTCAGAGAATGAGGTAATGTCAAAATTATGCCAATAGTTAGAAAAAGGGAAAAAAATCAATCAAGATTTACATGCTACCCAATAAAGTGGTTTGATGATGTTTTTCCTATGCTGAATTACTGATTTAGATTTATGATAAAATTGATGAAGCCTAAATGGTGAATGTAATTTAAATATGTATGGGAAAGAAATGAAGTTAACTAGTTGGGATCTTATAGAATAGATATTTGACACTCAAAATTAATGTTCTTTTTTTAAATAGCCTATAATAATATTTCCCACTCAGTGATCAGGACACACACAGATGTGAAGGCCTCATTAATATAGTGTAGCAATCTACTTAGTCTAAGTGTTTTTTTTTTTCTAGCTAGCTAAACTTTCCTTAAGAACTGTTAGATGGGTTTCAGATATGTACGTGTTGTTCTGTTACAAGTAACAAGTAAGATCTAAAGAAGACTAAATGAAAGTTAAATTTATAGTTACAAAGTGAGTTTGGAAATCCTTACAGAATTACCTGTGGAAACTCATAAATTGTAAATCAGGAAGTAAAGAATGAATGAATTTAAATGCATGTTAATGGTAATGATGCACCCTAATGGTCCCTTGAATAGGTATATACTTACATGTTCTACTTGTTTTATGTCTTGTATCTGATTCCCCTTTTAGTCATTTTTTTTTTCAGTTCTGTACAACTTTTGGTGATCTCTTTAGAATTTTCTTGGCAGAGATACTGGAGTGGTCTCCATTTCTTTCTCCAACTCATTTCACAGTTGAGGAAACTGAGGCATACAAGGTTAGGTGACTTGATCAGGGTCACATAGCTAATAATTATCTGAGGCCACAACTGATTGAGGAAGATAAGTTTTTCAGATTTCTGGTTTAGGAATCTATCCAGTGTACCAACTAGATGGTCTTTATACTCTTTATGTGAGACATAATAAATTGGTAAGGAGTCAGGGAATGGATTTTACTTAATATTAGTATGGCTAGACAAGACCTTACACATAGTAGGTTCTTAATATCTGTTGATATAAAGTGATATTTATGTATAATCATAGCATGATAAATTCAGAGCCAGAAGAGACTCTAGTTAAATTGTCTGATTTTACAGATAGCAGCAAAGAAGCAAATTGAGATTCGGAATATTAAGTGGCTTGGCATGATCATCCAGATCATAAGTATTAAATATAACATTTGTATGCAAGTCTTCTTAACTTCAAGATGAGGACTCTAAAGGCAATAGCATACTGTCTCTTCATGAAATTCTAGAATGTGCATACCCATCAATGACAGTCAGTTGAGATATTTTGTATATTGGTCAAAAATCAACCTCAAAGTATTTGATTGTCTAATTCTGATCTAGTAGCAGTCTAGCTATTTATTTGTATTCCTTTCTCCATTTAAGCTTGTTCTGAAGTATAACTTCCTATATGAGACCCTATAATTTCCCTAATTAAAAGTGCATCATCAAAAATTAATTCACTGTCTATTTTAAAATTTTTTAAAAATTCTCTATATACATTTCCTTTCTCTGTTGTTATTCAGTCATTTCAATTGTCTCTGAGTTTAAACCATGATATTTAAGATTTTCTTGGCAATGATACTAATTTCCTTTTCCAGCTTGTTCTATAGATGAGGAACTGAGACAAATAGTGCCAAGTGACTTACTCAAGGTCAAATAGCAAGTAGTGTCTGAGGCCAGATTCAAATTCAGGAAAATGGGTCTTCTTGACTTCACTCCTGGCACTCTATCCACTGTGCCACTTAACTGCCCATTTCCTTTTTACTCCCACCAAATGAATTTGACCTTCTTAAAGGCAACATCTTTTATAAAGTGTAATTTTTGTATTCCCTGAGTCTAGCGCAGTACTCTGGGCTTAGTAGTCACTTACGAAATGTTTTATGAATGAAAAAATTAATTGATTTGAATTCACCCTGCAAAGACATTTTCATGTTTGTTTTAAAAAGGAAAAAAAGGCAACCACTGATTAATTTAAGAGAACATATATATACATAATGTATATATATATATATAATAAAATACATATATACACACATACATAAGTATGTATACCTATATCTCTGCATGGATTTGGGTGTGTGTATATAGGTGTGTGTATATGCATGTATGATGATTAAAGAATTTTCAATCCTCTTATTTATTTTATTCAATTTATTCTTTCTATGAGTAATAAAGCTTCCTTTTTATCCTAAGTCAAACTGCACATGTTACTTATATGTGAGGTAAGTGATTTCTGCTTTTATCTTATATCTAAGATTCAGTACAATGAGGTATATCAGAAACTCTATTCAAGCAAAACTCATTTTTCATTTTTTTTCTTTTTTCCTTTTCAGTATGCTATGCTTCATCACACTCTTTTATGGAATCTTCAATTTAGGAGTGTCTGTTGAAATGCCTTTGTGAGTCCTCTAGGCATTTCATTGTGAATAAGCTAGTGGAGCAAAGAAAGCAAACCAGGGATTTTTTTTTTTAATGCTTCTTCTTGAAACATTCAACTTTCTGTAGTTAGGGACTGGGGCACACCCCAGAAGTTCAGATTTGGTTAGGGTTATTCTTCATAATACTTTTCTACAGCTCACTGCAGTTTTGATTCAATGCATCCAAGATCATAGAGTCAAACCTGCAAATATACAGATCCATGGATCTCAAAGCATAAAAACTTCTAGAAGCCCTTTATCAAACAAAGCACCTATTGACTAATGAAGGAAACATGAAAGAAAAGAAATATTATCACTGTTTTCCCATATTCACATTGATAAGTGTTGAATGATGCTGAATCATTAATTAACAGGCTGGACCTTTTATGACACAGACATGGTACTAATACCTAAATCAGGTAAAACAAAAATGGAGAAAGAAAATTATAGACCAATCTCCCTAATGAATATTGATGCAAAAATCTTAAATAAAATATTAGCAAAGAGATTACAGAAAATCATTCCCAAAATAATATACCATGACCAAGTAGGATTTATACCAGGAATGCAGGGATGGTTCAATATTAGAAAAATTATTAACATAATTGGCTATATCAACAACCAAATTAACAAAAAAAATATGATAATCTCAATAGATGCATAAAAGCATTTGACAAAATCCAACATCCATTCCTATTAAAAACACCGGAGAGCATAGGAATTAATGGTCTTTTCCTTAAAATAGTCAGTAGCATCTATTTAAAACCATCAGCTAGCATCATATGTAATGGTGATAAACTGGAA
>JAJPUD010003229.1:0-13683 GCA_023553655.1 Myrmecobius fasciatus
GCAATTTGTCCAGCCATCTCCAGCGGATGGAGCCCATTCGTCCATCAATTCATGGTCCATTATCCATTAAGTCTTTCTAAGGATTGAATCCAAGATTCCTCTTTATATTAAGTGCAGGCACTTCTAAAATTCCCAAACACATAAAGGCAGTAGATTTGTGCTGTCGTGTCTAAGGCTTCTGAGAACACAGGGTGGGCATTGTACCAGTGCCCAGCTGATCGCTCCCACTGACTGGAACTGATTTCTATAATTGTTGATTCAAATCAACAAACAAATGGTAAGCATCTGCTCCCCACCATATAGCACCGTACTGGGCACTGGGGACACAAACATTTTCAAGGGATAAAGTTCATGTCCTCAAGAAGCTTACAGTCCAACCAGGGATAGAATTTGTATACAGAGAGATCTATGACAAGGTAGGGCGTAAGGGAAGCCAAAAAGAGGCACAGGCAGAATGTTCTAGGAACATTTCAGGAGAAAAAGCACTCAGATAAAAGTAGTTATCTAGTTCAATCAAGCAAAGCTTCATGGAAGAAGGGGAACCTGAATTGAGAGGTAAAGGAAGTAAGGAACCTGAGGACATAGTACATTCTGGGCTCAGGGAATCATGAAAGTAGGGGATGGAGTATTGAATGGAAGGAGTAATTTAATATTTCAGATGAACCAGAAAACAGAATACAAAAAGGGGAAAGTGTGAAATAAGGCAAGAAAGGTCCATTGGGGCAAGACTGGGCAACACCTTCAATGTCAGGCAAAAGAGATTCTAATGCCTTTTGTTTTTATGTCACCTTCATTTCCCAATATATTCTGCCCTCTCTCCTACCTAGGTAGCCATCCTTTATAAAGAAGGATAAAAAGATTTTTTTTAAAGTTCAGCAAATCTAAGCCATCACATCAATGGAGCCAGTCATTTGATGCCATGTTCCTTACCCCACAAAGAAGGAAAAGGGATATGTTCTCATCTCTCTTTTTCAAACTTGAGGCAGTGAAGAGGTACATTGAAGAGAGTGATGTTCCTCGTGGATCAGGAAGCTATGAATTCAAATCCTGCTCCATACATTTTCTAGCTGTGTGACCTTGGACAAATCATGAAAACTCTCTGCCTCAGTTTACTCATCTGTAAAATGGGGATTATAATAACACCTAATTCTGGAGGGATAAAATGAGATAAAGTACATCAGTCACCTTATAGAAACCTTAAAACGCTTGATAAATGTTAATTACTATTATTGAAATAATTATATACCATTCAGTTCAGATTTTCTATTTGTTCTTTCTGTTTGGACTGCGGCAATTCTTGTCCAATTCACATAATTTCAGTTTTTCTGGATTTTATTCTGTGGGTTCTGGAGAGCCCTTGAAGTCTTCTGAGCAGAGGACAGATGTGCTCACGCTCAGTTGTAAGAAAGGCTATCTTGGAAGCTCTGTGAAGGTTGATTGGGGAAGCCGGACAGAGAACACAGGGGGCCTAGTATGGAAGAGTCCTTTGTAATGATGGACAGATGAGCAAGGGTGATGTGAAGCACTTAGCAGTATTGTCTGTCTGTATGATGTCACTGGGTATGGAAGACATCGGAAGAACATAAATATGGAAGATGGCAAAAAGATTGGGGCCTTTGTTCCTAAAACTGTTAAATACAGCCAGTAGTTGGGCAGGCAGGTAGCACAGCAGATAGAGGCCCTGGACTCAAGAGGACATGAATTCAAATCCAGCCTTAGACACTTGACATTTACTATCTGTATGACCCTGAGCAAGTCACTTAACCCCAATGGCCCGGCAAAACAAACAAATAAATAAAATACAACCAGTCATATCTCAGAATGGAGTGAGCACAGACTCTGAACTTGTCCACATCCTAAGAATGATCATGGTTCAGACACTTCTCAGGTTATTATTGATTATTTGTGAAAAAAATGACGTGTTCATCACACTGCCCCTCAATGATCTCATCCCTCTGTAGTTTATTGGAAAGGTCCATAAGAAAGGAGAACAGAAGGGAAATTCAGAAGTAGGGTGTGAGCACAGACTGGATCCCTTGGTGCCCTTTGGAGATTACTGAGAAGGAGGACTAGCCTTCAGAGATCTCATTAGCATCCTCCCACACCTAGTGGTGTTGGCTTTGGCTGATGCAAGTAAGCCTTTGGTCTTACACCCCAATGCCAATCTAGATGTGGTGGAGAATAAGCCAGAATGGGGAAAGAGACAACTACCAGCAGCCCACTGGATCCTATTAAATTTGGTAGCCAGAGACTCACTGACAGTGAAACACATCAAATGATTCACAAACCCTTATTTGGGGGCTTGAGTTTTTGCTCCTGAAAAGTTCCCAAATTATACAAATGATAGTTTTAGGTGTGGATGGGCATTGACCCAATGACCCATATTCTCTTAAATAGCAAGTTGGTGGCTGCCAGCCAAGGGTGGTCAGTTCTGTCCACTCGAGGCCAAAAATGTGCTCACAAACGCCAATGTTCCCTCTCCTAAATCCCTGGTGTCAGAGGTCATGATGATATCTCCTGATCTGAAAAAAGCTCTAGAATTGACCTCTGTTTAAGGCTTATCTCTGACACTTGAAAGCTGTGTGATCTCAGGCAATTTCTGAGAAAATGGAGATAGCAATGTCCTACCTCTGCAGGGCACTTGTAAAGTCTTCTATATCTCTGTGAAAATTCTCTCTCACAATACAAATCACAGCTCATCCTCTACAACTCTTGTCCATGTCCTCCTGCAAATCCTGCCTCTGGGTTTCTTGAATGTGTCTGGATCGTGATGAAACACAGCACATAGGCTACCCATAAACAATCCTTCAATTTTGATACATGGCAATCAACAAGCAGCACTGATTAAGTACCTACTGTCTCCTAGAATGGCATCATAGGTGGGGAGTGAGCCTTGGAGCTGTGAAGACCTAGATTAGAGTCCCTGTTCTGATGTGTGTAGGCTGTGTGGTCCAGGGAACTCTCTTAAGCCTAGAAGTTGCCTCAATGGCTATCGTTCCCTATACTACAGTAAAAAGAGAAGTCTCAGGAAAGCAACAGAACAGCTGCCCTCAAAGTATTTCCATTCTCCTGGGGTTGCACTCCTTTGTTGCTATTTGCATTGCCTTCTATTCTTGCCTACCATGAAAGTCTCCATTTACAAGCATGGAAAGTGCTTTGTAAGTCTTAAGGGAAATGTTCTGTGAAGGGAGCAAATCCCCTGACCCAGGAAAAGGGCAGAGTCTGTGATTGATTTCTTCCTACATAATTTATAGGAAAGTAGATAGATAGATAAATAGATGGAGATTGATGGATGGATAGATAAATAGATGGATGGATGGATGGATGGATAGATAAATAGATGGATGGGTGGATAGATTGATGATGGATAGATATATAGATAGGTAGATGGATAGATAAATAAATGGATAGATAAATGGATGGGTGGATAGATAGGTAAACAGATGAATGGATAGATAAATGGATGGATGGATGGATAAGTGGGTAGATTGATAATGGATAAATATATGGATGGATGGATGGATAAATAAATGGATGGATGGATGGATGGATGGATGAGTAGATAGATGATAAGATGGATAGACAGATAGATAGATAGATCTAAAATCAATAGAAATAAAGAATGAAGCTCTGCTTTATCTGTGTACATTGTATGTGAGCTCAACAAGGATGATGGTTAGGGACCTCTGGCCAACAAGTGACTACTCCTCTTCCTGGCCATCTTCACACACCCCATGAGAATGTCAGAAGAGTGAACATAAGAGGCTTCTAATGTTCCCCATTGAGAAGATCTAGTAAGGGTGAGGAAAGAGTTAGTGAGAGAATGGGATGAACAGGGTGGCAAAGGGGCATTTTTGTAACACTGTTAAAAAAAAAACTGTCTAATTTTGGAAGATCTAGAATCAACCCATCCATCAACAAGCATTTAGTAAACATCTACTATGTGCCAGGTACTATGTCAAACACTGAGGAAATAAAACCAAAAATCTATATCATTATCTTCATGGATTTTCCATTTTATCAGGGAAAATAGCCCATCTTCCTATATGCAGCCACAAATAGGTAGGAAATAAAGAAAAACTCCTGTTAGAAGTCAGAAACAGCTTTATGTATACAAGAGGTGGGGTCTGATCTGAGATTTGAAGGCAATTATAGATGCTTAAGAAATAGAGGTGAGAAGGGAGTGCATTCTAGGCATGGGTCATAATGATAGATGGAAAAGGGAATGTCTTGTATAAGAAAGAACATATTTAGACTACTCCTTGAAAATATGGGAAAGTCCATCTTTAATATAAGAGGGATTTTAGTCTTGTCTTAAATAACAATTCTGAATTTGAAAGTATAGGGAGCAATGTGGGGAACCAGCATAGTGCATGTAATACTGATTTTTCTTCCATGGCCAACTCACTGTTAGTTAGGCTCAAACCATGGTCTGGGCTTCCTCCCAAGGATCAGAAAGATACTTCTATGGACCACTTAGAAAGGATTGCAAAGGAACTGGAATCAGGCCACATGGGGATCAGTTAAAAAAAAGAAAAGAAAAAGAAAAAGGAACTGGAGGTTTTTACTCTGGAGAGGAAAAAGCCTGAAAGTGGGAGGGGAGACATAAGAACTGTCCACCAGTATTTGAAGGGTTGTCAAATGGAAATTTGATTAAACTTGTTTTCCTTGCCCCAAGAGAACAGAGCTGGGAGCAAGGGAGTGGAAATTATAAAGGTGCAATTTTAGGCTTAATCAGTCAAGTTAGAGACAGATGCTTTTTTCTTAAAATGGTTAAATGGAAAAGTAGATAGAATACTGGATTCAGAGAAAGAAGACCAGAGTTCAGATCTTTCCTCGGACACTTGCTAGCTATGTCACTTAACTTATCTCAGCTTCAGTTTCCTTTATCTATAAAATAGAGAGGTACTAAGAGCATGTGGTTCACAGGGTTGTCTTAAGGATCGTTTGAAATAATATGTAAGTGCTTCAAAAACCCCAAGATCTATGTGAAAGCTAGCAATGACTACTGTTGGTGATTCTGTGTAATGACTGCAGCTCAGGTGTGAGTTGAACAAGTTGGCCTTGAGGTTCCTTCCAACTCTCAGATGCTGGGATTGTACAAGCTTTTTATCACTAAGCAAATCTGTTTAATCTTTAGAACCAGACTTCAGTGGGATCAAAGAGCATCCTTCAGCTGAAGGGGATTTGCTGCTTCCCACAGATCTTGAGCAACTAACAGAAGTTTTCAAGCAGGTCCACAGTGGCTGGAGATGCCATAAACAGCCTTCCTAAACTTCAGACGGTCCCCAGGCAATTGCTCACTAAATTTTTGATGTCCCTCTCTAGTAAAGAACAAGATTACAAGTTCTGATATCTGTCCTGGGAACATGGCTGCCATCCAAGTGAGGGAAATTCCAAAGGGAACAACACAGAGATTTGGGAAATCCATCCTCCTGCCTTCAGTCAGAATCATGTTTTAGATAGCTCAGATAAATGTCAGCCTACAGAACTCCTAAATATGTGATGGCTTAAAAATTTTGGAAGAAAAGATAGGAGAAATCAAGGAAGAAAAGGGGGAAAGGAAGGAGAAGAGGAGGAGAAGGAGGAGAGAGAGAGAGATTGAGAAGGAAGGAAGGAGGAAAAAAGGAAGAGAGAAAAGGAGAGAGAGAATGAGAGAGGGGAAGGAAGGAAAGAAAAAAGGAGAAAAGGGAGGGAAGGAGGGAGGGAGGAAGGAAGGAAGGAAGGAAGAAAAAGAAGGGAGGAAGGAAGGAAGGAAAGGAAAGAAGGAAGGAAGGAAGGAAATAAACTTCTTCAAGTACTGAGATTGTTAGTTAGGCTCTACAAAGACATGTTTACAGATGGAAGAGGCCTATGGAAAGCACCTAATCTAATCCTTTTATTTAGAGAAGTTACATGACTTGCTCATACAGGCAGCAAACAGCAGGTGTGAAATTCGAACCCATATCCTTTAATTCCAAACTTCTTGTTCTTTCTGATAGCTCAGATGGTTTCTTTAGGCTCAGAATCTCAATTTTTTCCAACCCTTCCTATGAAGTCTATTTTCTGACCATTCTAATATATGAATGGAAAGATTATCTGTGATATTGTGAACATAGTGGAACTCCTCATGTGTGAATTCCCTCCACCAAAACAAATTCCAACTCGTGCTTTTGCAGACAAGGCAGTGCCACAAATTCAGAGCTGGAAGGGACTTCACAGCCATCTAAGCCAATATCATTTTACATAATAGGAAACTGAGGCCCATAGGGGTTAAGTAACTTAACCCTTGATCATACAGCATCAGTCTGCTCTTACCAACTCCAAACCCAGCACTGTACTCACCTTACCAAATTGCCTGGATTCTTTTATATTGCTATAAAAATACTCATTCTTCTTATTTAATTCCATGAAAAAAACAGATTGGCCTGATAAGGAACACCCCCCCACCTCCCCAAAAAAGCAGGTCGTTTTATTGGAGAAATCACTAAATTTGATAAATGACTTGAAACTCATAATAAGTTCTTTAAGACCCTAAGCTCTATACAGCTGGCTGGGCCATCCTTGATCCCAAAACAATTATGTTTTCTGATGATGAATGAGCTTGGTTTGAAAATTCTAATCCTGCCTAGTTCTGCACATTTTCCATTTCAGTAAGCCCCAAGTTAAATGGTGCATATGGAAATGAATTGGAAAGACTGCCCCACTCTCACTCAGCCACCCTGCCAGCCAGTCATGAACAGACACCCTTGTACCTACCCAATAAGTCTGAAATTCTTTTAAGGAGGTCAGCCACCCCTAGCTAGCCACCATTCTTCTCTGTCTTCTTGGAGAAGATGCTGGTTCTATTAGGATTTGTGTTGCTCTGAACAGGGAATATTTCTAGAGCACAGGCTCTTAACTTTTTCTGTGTGAGTAAGCAAAACCAACCAACAGAGCACTGTGTGGATGCAGTGCTCCATACACATAGCCCCCCATCTCCCCACTATGAGAGAATGAGCATTGTGTTTTGATTTGAAACTTTTTGTAAGAGAGATGTAAACCACAAAATAATCTGTTCTTGCTGAGCAGATTATTTTACCTTCCTATGAATATTCTCAATTTAAATGTCATCTCCTCCTTCCCTGATCACGCCCCCTGGAATTGAGCCCTCTTGTTTCACTCATTCATCCATTCATCAATTCATTCAACAGGTACCTTTTGGATTCAAGGCACTATTCTATGTACTAGGCTTGGCAGAAACATATGGATACAGATTTCACTCTCAAAATTATTATAATGTATGGGGGGGAAAGGAAAAAGCATTTACACATAATGGTGGAGAAAAGGAGTGAGAAAGTCTGCTGGAAGTATAGAAGATGGGCTCAGGCAAAGTGTTATTAATGAGTTGTTTGAAGAAGGTGTGATCACTTTCTCTGGAGGGAAGAGGAAAAGAGAGGATTTGAGATGTAAGAACAGACTTCCAGGAAGAAGTGTCCCCTTCATGGTAGATATGGAAAACAAGAAGGGATTTCAACAGTTAAAAGAAGTTTCTGAGGAACAAAATGGGCAAAGACATGGAGATGGGAAAGGACAGAACGAGAATGAAGTAAGGAGATAACTCTAGTTTGATGGGACCATGGACTATGTACTTTCTCACATCTGATCCCTTCTCTCTTTTAAATGACTACTTCCCTTCATCATCCTCTTGCTTAAACCATCATACTATCCTTCGAATAAATCTCCCTAATTCCAGTCTCACCACTCCATATTCCATCATCCATACTACTGTCAAAATGGCCTTCATAAAACCCAAGTTTAGCCACCATCTTTCTGCTCAAGGATCTTCCATGGCTCCAGACTGTCTTCTGAATAAAATATAAACACAGTGTGATTTCTAAATCTCATCACAGTTTTCCTGTAGACTGTTGACTCATACTCAATGCTATTTCCCTTCATGTGCTACCCATCCAGACTGATTACTGTTCCCTGAACTTCACATTCTATCTCCTACCTCCAGATCTTTGCACTCTGACTTCTTAGAGTCTTTAGCTTCCTTCAAGATGCAAAAATGTCCCATATACCACATAAAATTTTCAGATCCCCCATATTATTAATTATATTTCCCTCCTCAAATTATCTTGAATTGTTCAGACCAATTGGTATACACCAAAAAAGAATTAGACCTGTGATTTCACTAGTATAAGGAACTCCCAAGTAAAGAAACTCCCTTTGCTCATACAGGTTAGCATCTTCTCTACACCTTATGTTCTTAGAAAATTCCTCGGAGTGTGTATTTGTCAAGAGTCACAGAGCCAATGTGTCCAAAGAGGGATTTGAACCCAGGGCTTCCTGGCTGAGACCAGTTCTCCACGCTGCCAAATACATTTAAATGTGTAAGTGCTGCATCTTTCAAATTCAATGTAAACTCCTCAAGACGATGACTTTTTTATTTTAATTAGGGACACTAGCATCTTACACAGTTCCTTACCTATCCTAGATGCTAATAAATATTTTACATTGAATTGAAGGGAGTTGTACATGAGAAGTCCAGAAAGGTAGGTTGGAAAGCTTTGAATGCCAAGGTCTTATTTTATTCAATAGTCAATGAAGAGCCACTGAAGATTTTCCAGTAGAAGAGTCCCATTGATATAAATATTTATTTTTGTTCCTTTCCTCTCCCCCAGTCCCCAATCAAAAATAAAATAAAAATAAATCCCTATAACAAATGGGCTACAAGTTTCATTTGTTTTTATATGTTGTATAGCTAATTTGTTCCCCTTATTGGCCTCTCTATTTTTAATCAATTATAATTTGCAGTATAATTTGAAATCTTGCACCATGAGGCTCCTTTTCTTTCCAGTTTTTCTATTATGTCCCTTGAGATTCTTCATCTTTTCTTCCTCCAAATAAACTTTGTCACTAATTTTTCTAACTCTATAAAATAATAAAGTGTTTGATTGGCATAGCAATGAATAATAAAATTAATTTAGGTAGCACTGTCAGTTTGATTACAGCATCTTGACCTATCCATAAGCAAAAACTATTTCTCCAAATATTTACATCTCTATTGCCATAAAGAGAATTTTGTGCTTATAGTCAGGGTGTACAGAGTCTCAATCCATCTATATATTCTATAGTTATTTTAAATGAAATTATTCTTTTACATGACAGCTCTTCAGTTATGAAAATATCAGTCTTGTCCTACTTTGAACTTCCATTCTCCAAGCTAAATACCTTCATTTCCTTCTCTTTTATGACATGGTTTTGAAGGTTCTCAATGACTTGGTCACTGTCCTCTGGAGTGTTGTAGTCTTTCCTAAAAATATAGCACCCAGAACCCAATCTAGCAATTCAGAAGTGATCTGACCAAGAAACTGGATAGTAAAACCATGTTCTGGACACTGAGCTTTTTTCAGCTTAGCATAAAAACCACAATTCTAACCAGAATAATCACTGGACCTGTGATTTCTTTTTTTTTATAAGATCACATTTTATTTTATTTTTGTCCACCTTTTTTTAAGATTATTTTCAAAATAAGGGCAGAGATAATTTTCAACATTCACCCTTATAAAAACTTGTGATCCAATTTTTTTCTTCCTCCCTTTCCTTACCCTTTTTCTTACACAGTAATAATCCAATATATGTTAAACATGTGCAATTCTTCTACATATTTCGACAATTATTATGCTGCACAGAAAATGAGTTCAAAAAGAAAAAAAAATGAGAAAAAAAAAACATGGATCTGTGATTTCATTGGGCACTCCTAGAGGAATAAACTCCCTCTACTCATGCAGGTTGGCATCTCTTCTGCAACTGAGAGTCTTCAAGATGCTTTGAGCCCAGAGAAGTTCAATGACTTTCCCAGAGTCACATGGTCAGTATGTGTCCGAAGTGGAACTTGAAACTCAGGTTTCTGGACTTTAAAGTTAATGCTCTCTTTAATCACTATGTCCCATCACCTTTCCTAAAGTGTTGGAACTTGTTCATGAATTCCAAAGTTCCATTACTTACTCCCAATTCTAGTGCAAATATGTAAGGAAAATGGCCAAAGTCATCTGGTGTCTTCTCTCAGTCTCTTACTTGGCTAAAATAAAAAGTAAGCAATAAAATCCACATTTTTAGATTAAATTTGAGGCCCCTAAAGATTTCAGAAAAACCTGGAATGACTTACATGAACTGACGTGAAGTGAGCACAACCAGGAAAACATTGTACACAATAACAACATTGTATGATGATTAACTTTGATGGACTTAGCTCTTCTCAGCAATACAATGATCCAAGACAATTCCCAAAGACTAATGATGGAAAAATGCTACTCACATCCAGAGAAAGAACTATGGAGACTGAGTGAAGATTGAAGCACACAATTTTTCTTCTCTTTCACATGGTTTTTCCTTTTTCTTATTCTTTCACAACACAAGTAATGTGAAAATATATTTGTATGATTTCACATGTATAACTTGTATCAGATTGCTTGCCATCTTGGAGAGAGGTGAAAGGGGGAAAAATTGAAATTCTAACTCTTACAAAAGTCAATGTTTAAAACAACCTTTACATGAAATTGGAAAAAAAAAACTATTAAGTAGGGAGTAGAAGTTGTGGGGCCCCTAAGACAAAAAAAAGTTCAGAAAGATCCCATCCACCCTTTCTTATCTCCAGAATAAACTGATCTCCAAGCAAAAAAGTCTTCCTTTTGGGGATTTCTCCCAACTCCAATCCCTGCCCCATGCTTAGTTATTTGGTTGGTGTTTGCTCCTGCAAATCAATTATTGTTAGGGTGGGGGAGTGCTTCAGCAGCTCCAGGTCTGGCTATATTTCATTTATTCTGTTGTTTTGGGTTTTGATTTGGTTTGTTTTTGTACAAATGTTTTCTAAAATCCCAGAATGATTAACTATTATAGATCCATTCAAACTCCTGGATTTAACAGATAATGAAATGGAGGCCTAGCAAAGTCTCTCTGTTCTCATACTCATTTTAATTATGGAACCAAAAAAAATAATAATTCTTTTTTTCCATTCCAAGTCCATGGAATGTGAGAAGAAACTTGTAACTGTATTGAGACAGCTGAGATTTGGTACCAAAGAACTGAGTTTGAATGGTGCCGATCTTAGTAGACATCATCAATATCATCATCAGTGTAGAAACAGCAGACCCTATAACCTAATTTTAAAAATAACTAGCTAAAATAGAACACTAGTTGATGATGCACTAGAATGAGTTCTTTCAACATCTTTCCCTTTCAACATCTTCCCCACAACCCAAATTAAAAATGTTTTTCTGTGTTATTTGCCCCCAATATGCCTTGTGGTGGTCATTATAGAAGCAAATATTAATATTAATAGTTATGGCTCTGGATGATAAAGTTCTTCAAAGGGAGAGGTACCGGAATATATATAGTTTTAAAAATCAGACTAATTTGGATTTGGAAGCTATCATACTTTGTTCTCCCCTCCATCCTCCTCTGCAGCACAATGATGAAAGGTTTCATTTTCAAATCTTCTAAAAGGGTTAGGCCTTCAATTTATACCAGTTTGTGGATAGCCTGTGTTCCCCACAGTATACACGGACCGAGTTCTCCCTTCATCTGTACCACTATTCCCTTGGCTCTCGGTAGCATATTCCCATTAACAAAACACGAGCATCCCATGAAAATGTGGCCTATTACTTTGTTTCTATCATCATCCATTTTCTATAGACAGCCTGCCCTTAAAGCACTCTTGGAGGCTTATTGGCCATAGCAGATCCCTTGGGAGCCTTCAATAAAGTTACTTCCTAATGTACTAAATGGCACCTCAGTGGTTTGTAGGACTGGGTCCTAAATAGGGACCTAACATCACCTCAGAGATTAATTGTTCAGATCTTGATGATCACCGGGGTTCTCATTCTCTTGTACTCTTTTTAAAGAGAGTAAAAGGGAAGGAGGGAGGGAAGGAAGGAAGGAAGGAAGGAAGGAAGGAAGGAAGGAAGGAAGGAAGGAAGGAAGGAAGGAAGGAAGGAAGAGAAGGAAGGAAGAGAAGGAAGAGAAGGGAGGGAGGGCAAAGTCTTTACCCAACATTATGGGGCAAAATACAGATTCCTTATGAATTCTACAGGAGACTTCTTTCCAAGTCAACATTAAGCCAATAATGACTGCTTTTGAGGTCCAGCTGTTCAACCAGCCCCATTTCCAATTAATTGTTTGATCACCTAGCCTATATTGTTCTAACTGTTCCAAAAGAATAGAATGAGAAACTTTATGAAAAACTTTGCCAAAATTTAGGTAACAATATCTGCATTATTGCTCTCATTTATCAGTTTAGTGATGTTGTCTAGAAAGTGAAATAAGGTTGTGATGGATCTTTGAGATGATGGCTTCCTATTCTAGCCATTCATTAACCAGATCTTTAATATTAGAACTTTACCAGGAATCAAAGTCAAGCTCACTAGACCACAGTTTGAAGACTCTATTCTCTTCCCTTTATTCTGAAAATCAGGACAAGATTAGCCATCCTCTCTCCCATTTCACCCAATCTTTCAAGAAACACTGATAGATGCTCAGCTATCCCATTCCCCAGTTTGCTCACTTGCCTAAGATATAGTTAGTTCATCTAGGCCAGGTGATCTGAAGGCAGCGGGGTCAGCTGGGTTCTCTTACTTGGACGTTAGTCCCCATTAGTTATCCTTCCCAATCTATAGATTCTCTCTGCAGTCTGTCATTAGATTGTTATCTACACCACCATTCCCAGAAGGAATTCTTTTCCTCCTTTGATTTTTTCTGTTCTTCCCAATATAACTTGACTGTGCTGAGGATCCCACAGTGGGAAGGAGTTTTAACCCTCACAAAGCAAGCTGGGGAGTTGTAGTTATGGCTCATATCACCATCCAAGAAGAAAATGGTGTGAAGCAGTAATATGCCCCCTTAGCAAGAGTTGGGGACTACAATGCCCCAAAATATGATATTTCTTCTCAGGCCACTTGTTAAAGAAAAAAAAGGCAATAGGACAAGTACCAGAGGGATAGGTCAATCATGCTTAAAACATTCTTATTCCCTTCTCTTTGGGGTGTTACTGATGTCAACCTCCTTTTCTTTTCCTTTCCTTCCTTCTTTCCTTACTTTATTTCTTTCTTCTCTCCTTCCTTCCTTTTTTATTCTTTCCTTCCTTCTTTCTTTCTTTCCTTCCTTCTGTTCTTTGACTGGACTCTCCTATCTCATCTAGGCTCGGAAATAAAGCCACCACTCATAGACCCAATCTTACTGCTGATTGACTCAGAAACTTTGACCTGCACCATTTTTTATTTGGAGACTGATTCACCCCTGTTTAGATAGCCAGGTCTCTCCCCATTTGTAGGGACTCATTGTATTGGTGCCCCTCTTAGAGAAATTTGATTGGCTTTAGCCCTACTGCAGCTCAAAACAGCTCTTGAACTCAAACAAGTCAGCAGTCTCAGCCTCCCCTAGCAGCAGGAATTACTATTAGAAGGGAAAGAATGGAAAAGAAAAGAAAGGAAAGGAAGGGAAGGGAAAGGAAAGAAAGGGAAAAACCACAAATATGAATTATTTTTTTTAAATCTAGGTGTCTATTACAATCACTGTTGAGACTCAAGGGAATATGGGATCTTGAGAAAAGGAGCAAAAATAAATAATCATTTGTCTTTCAAGTTTGGGGATTTAAACACACACACACACACACACTCACACACACACACACACACACACACACACACACACACACACACACAC